>JAQIWE010000262.1:0-25537 GCA_034698565.1 Campodea plusiochaeta
CAACTGAAGTAATGTGTGATCGCATTATTGGATACCAAAGGTACAAGTAGGAATTTTAAAACGTGATTTTAATTGTATCTCTCATTAGAAGCCATCATAGTTTTGCCCTCCAGACAAAATGTCGACATAAACCGTGGAGACCTTTATTGGCCAGGAGCCTTGTCCGTAACGAAGTCCAAATATATTTGTTGTGAATTACATCAAAGATACCATTATAAATATGATTGTCAAAAAGATATACATGTTCATTAACTCACTGAGAGACCTGTACATATTTGTTTATAAATATACAAGAATAAAAGGAAGGGGGTTGAGCACCTTCAGCGATGATACTCCCGACCATTTTATATATTAAACTGAGGTCGTACCTTTATTCGCCTATCTGGGAAGGAACTACAGCCGCAGGTTGTCTGGAAAGTGGATGATTAGAATCAATAAGGGGATTAGAAGGCTTGGAAACCAGCATGTTACAATATTCTTACACCATCACACGTTGTGCCTATGCTAGAGAAAATAAAGTCCATATCTGTATTATGTAAATTACGTCAATTGTACTATTATAAATATGTTGCCAAACCGTACATAAATGTTCATTACTTCTTGACTTCTATTACGATTACAAGAATAAACGGAAGGGGGCTGAGCACCTTTAGCAATGATGCTTCCCGATTATTTTATACTAAACTGAAGGAGTACGATTATTCACCTATCTGGGAAGGAAATACAGTCGCAGGCTGTCTGGAAAGAAGATGATTGTAGAATCTAAGTGGGTTACTTGCGAACATAAGATTAAGAATAGACTACCAAAATAAGAGGCCAAACCAGCTTGTTACATATCTAGTCAAGAGTTTGATTTAATGGGTATTTTCGAATTTATATTTTGATTTAATTTAATTTTTTATTAAATTACAAATTTTGTTTTAAGTTAGTTCAAAGTTAAAAACCTTAAAAATATTCACATTATATGATTTTGCTCTCTAATCAAAGTTTATTTTTTAATTTATTTTATTAGACTCACGTAACATATTGAAACATTGACATAACGAAACATTGTACGTAATAGAAGTCAAAGGGGAACGGTAATAAAAAATTTATTTAGATAATTAAGACATAAAATAATTGATTTAAATACGACTTTTCATGATAAAAATATATCATTCTTTATTGTACCACCATCCAAACATTTCTGGTGTCTGAATTAATTAATTTTACATCAACCATGTCAGTTATAAGCACTGAACATTTGAGATTCAAACTTAAGAATATAGTACTCAAGCAACATCTTGTTGGCCAGGTAAGCCTATTTCAATTCAAAATTCCATGAATATTTTGTTATGCAGAGACTCACATTCGAAAACACGTCTGAACAAAGGTGTTAGTTTACCCTCGATTGAGTGCCTCATCGCGGCAACGGAAAAGCCAATAGGTATTATCAATGTGGATACAAAATTCTATTCTAATATTTAGACAACGATATACAATTTTAAAATTCTTGTAGATTTTCTCGATATCTCAGTACTGAATAGCTATCATACTAACCGTAGACATGAATTAACAGTTAACTTATTCAGGGGGGAAATATCGGAATTACTTGAGCAATATAAAACTTTTAATGTAAATTTGCAGCTGATAGTAGATCCAGATTATATTCTTGAGGACCTATGCCATTAGGACGATAGCGAAGTGGGAACGAGGTGTAATATAGACAATATGTTTAGTTTTGTGATCACGACGGGTGAATACGAAGCATATACATTTCAGTATTCTGACGCGATATACATCACGAGTAGAGCCGATTCGACATGTGAAACCGATGTTACAATACCAAGCATTGGTTGCCTATATGTAATATTACTACAGCATAATAGGGAAATCATATCTACCAATTCCATTTTTAGCCCTATAAGTAAAGTTGAAACTCACTTCAAACTAAAACTCTTGCAGTACCTGGTAACCATAACCAATGATTACGTAAAGGAAAATAGACGTTATCAAATGAACATAACTTTAACATTGCATGTAGCTAGTGAATTTGTTAGAAGTTGGAAGGAGCATTTTCAAATGCCCATTGATTTAGACAATTTCACAAAACCAAATTACACCAGAATAGTAATATTTAAGGAAAAGAATATGAAAGTAACAGAAGAGTAATATGTTAATTTTAAATAGTACATCTATATATATATTTTTTTGGTTTATTTTTGTTTTATTGGTTTTCTTTATTTTACATTTTTTTGAACATTTGCAACTTTGTTATACGCCATTCTCATTTTTTTTTGTTTTTCTCTATTTCTTTAAAATAAATATCTTTTTTTAAGCAATCTTTTCAAAATTTTATTGAAACATACTGTGTTTCCATAATTCATTTCACGGTAATTCGCGAAGCTGATCCACTTATCGGATCGTGTTGACACATAAGGTCAACACAAGTGATAAGAAATACTAACCCATGTGCATGCCAAGATATATGTATTAAATATGTTATTAACTCGATTTTTAAGAAGGAACAGAATATTGTATGGTTCCTTGAATTTCAGTTTATATATATTTTTTTTTGGTCTCTCGCTCTTGTATTTACAACAAGATAACTTTAAAGGATTTTGCATGTTGATTTCAATTTTATTATTTTAATTTTTTTTTGGTTGGTTTATTAGTAACCTTTACAAACGTTTTGGATATAATGATATTTTCTTTTGTTTTGGTACAAAACACGATGGACACAGTAATTTAGATATCTCCATTACAATCAGAATATATTTATTTTAGCATATTTTCTTTTTTTTCTTTTATGGTCACAAAGGACCACTTTATTTTAAAATAAAATTAAAATAATATCGGTGCGTACTTCCATACTTTTGTCCTAATGTTGAGGACAACATTTTCGTTATTTGTGGCGAAATACCAGTACCAAAGTCAGTTTACGATTCAAAGTTCAAAAGTATGAATGGTTTATATATGTAACCTCTAGCGTGAAGTAAAACCCCGCAAGTTAAATACATATATGATGAGTGAATGAGTTTAGAGTTTGAACTTTCTACATCATCAGTTTAACGTCATTAATTCTGACGTCATACTTTGATGGGCCACAATAATTTTATCAGAAGTATTACAAACCGAGTTTATTTTGATAAGGTTTACTTAATAATAAATTTACGTGAAAGACGTTTGCTTTTATCTTACATTAGTTTTTTTTTGTTTTTATGATTGTAATCTTGATAAATCTCAACAAGTATTGTCAATATATAAACACTGTATGAAAATTTCTCTTCTGAACACAAGATGAACGTATTATTATAATGTTAAATATATAGAAAAAAAATTTGAATGTTTCACTAAAAGTCTGATGAATTATTTTGAATGTTGAAACAAGTTGAACGTTATTGATGAATATAGAGTATTACCATGTTATAAATTATTATTATTTTATTTTATTTTGCTAATGTTTGTTTTCATTTTTTTTCTTTTCATGTGTGATTTCTCGAGCCAGTGTGGTTTCGCAGACAACCATTTTATTACTTACAAAGGAAATCTCAAGAGCTGAAGTTCATCCCTTCCGAACATAAGGACCTACATACACCAGGAAACTGTTCATGAGACTCCATATTTCCGAATCAAGACTGGATAACCTTTTGACCCGTTTGTGTGTAGGACTCTGATAATTTAATATTGATTATACCTTTTTATTAAAATGGAAGTGATGTACTTCTTTGTTTCTTGAAATTTTTTTCGTATTTAAATGTTAAATTGCTGATTTCAAATTTTACATTTTAGCTTTTCTTTGCATTGTATAATTTTTTTTCTTCTCTCTTTATTATTACTAAGCCTTAAGCTTATGATGAGGACGTCATAAAACTTAAAAAAGGGCGTTTGAAACCTTCTGAGACTATCCTCGTGCAACTTTAAATCTTACTTCGTATTAATCATAACCTTTAGTGTCAGACCATATTGTTTCATCATAAGTTCTTCCTAAATCAGCATTATTACAAGTGTATTAATTCGCACGACGCCTTTATATCAAAAGTCCAATACTGTATCATGTAGATTATAATCCTATAAATACCATTGTGAGATATACATAGATGGTCATTAACATGTTCATTACCATATTCATTACCCTTCATTATATGAAACAGAAATAAAGGAGGGTGGCCGAGCTGAAGGTTAGTTATTGTTATTGTATCCTTTATTTTCTTTCTTGTTTATCAATGAAGCTTCCGATCCATTTTATATTAATTGATTGAGTACGTTTACCATTATTTACCTGGTGGGAAGGAACTGCTGTAGGCTGTATGGAAAGAGGCAAAGAAGAAAGAAGCAAGGAAGGTTTTATTGGGAGAACACTAGACTACCAAACCAGCATGTTACATAATAGTTTTTTTATATTTATTTCAGCTTGATAGAAGTCAATCTCAAACGGCAAATGACTCACAACTGACACAGGTAAGTTATTAAAAATAAGTATTGATTTGGTTGAATATGTGCATTTACTGATATCAAAAGCATTTATAGAAACTACAAACATAAAAATAATAGCAACAAGGCTATATTTCCTTTCATAGTTTGTTTTCAATGAAAATAACTCTAAAATAAAGTCAGAATTTTTGAATTTAACAAACCTTTTTATTTACAGATGAATCTGCCCATGATATTTACGCAGCAGGGCCGTGCAATGCCTACTAATAGTCAGGAAGACAATGCTACTTCAAGTCAGCTAATAACAACACCAACAAAAGATAATAGTTTGGAAACTAAAGTAAGACATTTTTTAGGCATTGCAGTAATCTGAAAATAAAACCAGTACAAACACAATTAAAGTTCTTAGTTAGCGTTGTTCCGGAAATTTATTCTGACGATTTTCTGAAAAAGCTACTAATTTATGAAGGTCTATCTTGGGACATAAGTAATGAGACTTACACCATTTTTTTGTTCATTAGGTGATGGTAGAAAATGACCTACCATAGTAGAAAAAGAGTGGCAAAAATTACATCACGTCTCATGTTGTTACTTCTCTGGCATAACAATAGAGAGACCATATGTCAATATCAGATCTTGTTATAATTATTGGTTAAAAGAAACCATGGTTAGACCCACAATGTAAGAATGATTATCACATCTCACTTTCGATCAAAGAAAATACATTCTTTGTTGTAATAATATAATTTAAAACAGGTAATTTAATAATTCATCCAATATATTTCTTCATATCATTAGTCTTCTTATTGCTGTTTGATCTTGAATACCGCAGGGTCGGACAGAAAAGGATGACAGTGATTTAAAACTATTATTAATTTTACATTGTCAGCTTATTTCTTAGAATTGTTGCAATATTAAAATCATACGACGCTGACGATATCGTGATCATCTTATCTCTTTGATGTGAGAGAAATAGGATGTAGATTTCCATAAAATGATTTTGGAAATATCAGACTATATTCATTCCAACCGAATATACTCAATATTATTTAGTCTTAGTCAGATCAGTTCATTCTTAATTTTGTTTTAAATGTATTCTCAAGTCAATTTTGTGCAGCCAAAGTCAATCCGAATTAAACCTCAGCCATATCTCTGGATGTCACTCATCATAAAATAAGGTAATATTTAGTGTGATATAATATTGGCCAGTTGTACATAATTCTGTATCTATAAAAATAATCAAACGTCTTTCTTTTGTTTCCATTATAAAATAGTCCTTCAAATTGAGATCATTTTGAATTAAAAGAGTATTGGTAAAGTGTTGGGACAGTTTACAGTGTCCTTTTGCTAACCTAGATATTCTCTATCGTTACATTCCCCAAACGTAAAAGTAAATATAAATTACAACAAATCTTAAAACTTTACTTTAATAATTTCCATCTTATAATATAAAATACACACCTTAAATCATATAATACACTCAGACAGAGAATTTTTAATAAGTGCAGGAACAGAGGCATTTACAGCTCCTGATCAAGCCCTGATGAAAGATATTGCATGTCAGCAAAAATTAAAATACGATGACTTACGACTTCTATACTTAACATTTTCATCTAATGCACCTGTGCAAGTTAGAGACAGTACAATTTGTGGCTGGGGATGTGAGAAAAAGTTTAGTTTACATGCTGAACATGCTTGTAGTGCATTCAGTTTTAAAAGATCAACATCACAGGTATAATATTAAAACATGCTTATGATTCTTTTAAGACCATAGAAAGGAGAGAAACAGCAAATCTAACCTTTTATAATAAACTCTTAAATTATTTAGATAAATTATGTACTGGAAACATTAATTTCAAAAATACTATGGATTATGTACACAAATAAAACAATTGAATTAAATTGTTTGGTCTCTTTACAAAGGGAATTTTTTGGATGTTAAAAGATATGTTCCTTGAAAATGTAAGGAAACGATTAATGATAATCATATCAATTAGCAATGTGGGGAAAAGTCGTTTTTTACCATGTTAGCTTAAAATTTAGAAAATTATCAATTAATAAATATAAATAACCATCCAAATACACATGTTTCTGAATCAATGACGATAGCAGCTAATCCGACAAATATTATTACTCTTATTGATGATGTAAAAGACTTCTTTTTCCTAGTGGGAAATCTGACAATGATAGACGGAAATTTTTTGCTCTTTCGTAAAATGTTCGGAACCCATTTTGAATCTCGATTGCTACCATGTCTCATCACCACAAATTTACAAATTGAAGAAATACCAAAAGATATCCTTACACGCTCTCATATATTAAATCTTTGTGTCACTGACACTAAACTTGTCCCTCATCTTCCTATCGTTCCTAAGAAAGTACCTCTGCTGCTTTTATTAACACAGCTTGATGATTTATTAATATTCAAAAATTACAATAAACAGGTTGACAATAAATTGGCAACAACTATGTTGTAATTCCACTTTTCATTTCATTTCTAGTTACTGCATTATGAAGAACATGGTGAGTCTTTTTACATTAAAAAACATCGGAATTTATATAAGCGTCTTGTAAAAATGAACTGTTCAGGAAATATACCGCCTCCTTGTTTTTCAGACAATAATTCTGTAATTGAAATGTAAATAAAAAAAAAAGAACTTGCAAAAGCAACCTCAATATATTAGAAAAGTTAAAAGAATAATCATAACATGGACCATTATGTTTACATTTTCAGTTTGTTTCGCCTTTATAAGGAGAAGATATCGATATAAGTAATGAAATTGAATCAATAATGGTACATATATATAGCACTGGTTTAAAATGCAATGCACTACTCCTTCACATGAGTAATATAATGGGTAAAAGAATGTACATAAAAGAACGATGAACACATTATATTAATATGTAAAAATTTGTATTGTAATTTTCACATGCGGCACCCAACAGTAATTAGTCAGTTATATAAAACAGTAGTACATTATACTATTATCTGTATTAATAACCAGAAACAAAACATTTTTACTAAATATTGTCCACAATTTCAAAAGGTCGAGATTAATACCATTCCCCATGATGCATTTTCGTTTAGATGCTTATAATGTAATTTCAAGACATTTCAAATTCTATGCCTAAATAATGCATTTAATATAAATCTACTTGGAAAATAATCAAAGAAAATATATTAAGTATGATAGCAGAAGTGCAAAATATTAGTAGCTTTGGATAACAAATCTGTTTAACAACTTACATTGCACTATACCATGAGGCTGCATTTTTATAAAACCAGATGATTAGCAACTTCCCAGAACATAAATTATATTCATTGCTATTTGCAAAATTTGTAACAAGAACTGCATAACACAACACAAATGACCTAGTAAATATGACTGAAATATTTAGATGCAGAATAAATTACTGACGTAAATGTATGTATATTGTAGATGATGACCTTCATGTATACTTCATTTTTTACTTGTCACTGAGTTCACATTTCAACATTTTAAAACAAACAAACAAAAAACGGGCCTGTACATCTGTACAATAGCCAAATAGACCACCTTTTAACCAAAACCGCCAATTTCTGCCTAATCGTAATTTTAATTATCAAAACAGTTCTTTCCAGCCTAGACCTTATAATGTAAATTATAGTAACGAGTCTTTTATGCCACTTATGAATAATTATGTTGTAATACACAATCTAATCTTACTCTGTATTCATATTGTGTATCATGTTCAATCATTTCTCATATGTATTGTATATACGTATCATTCTGTATTGTTCAGCACTACTATCTTGTAACCTTTTGCCTATGTTTATCTGTTATTCATGATATCAATTGTATATAAGGGAGTTTTTGAGTCAGATTAAATGCCTTTTGTTATTTGGGATAAATGCTGCTCTTTTAAGTATTATTCTGGTAACCTAGCCAAGTTATTCATCACTTATGTATTCGATCAATCCATGACCAATTATTACAACACGTTATCAGCACGGACCACTCTGATCGGTATAGGAAAGTGTTGCAGATAACAGAGTGCATTATTACATGCAGGAAGTTGGCTTATTTTCGAAATCAAGAAAAACAAGTAAGTCTGTGAAAGTTTAATTTTACTGCATTATTGAGTAAAGAAGTCGGACTATGAAATTGTTTTGATGCTGTTCACCAAAACAGTGCCGGACTTAGGAATTATTTTTATATTCCTGTGTGTATTTCAAGTGTCGGATTAACGAATTGTTCTTTTCCTGTGTGTTAAGAAGTGCCGAACTTAGAAATTATTGTATTCCAGTGTATTAATTACTGCAGTGCCAGAAAGGGTTCGAAGAAAATGGAATTAACAACTATCCAAAAACTGACCAGTGAGAATTTTCTGAGTTAGAGACTACAAGTGACAGTAGTGCTCAGATCACATGGAGTGCGGCCCTTGGTGAATGGTGATCTCATTAGAGATGCAACTGACGCTGCAAAGCAAGTGGAATGGGACAAGATGGATATGGATGCCCAGGCTGTTATCATCTTGAGTTTAAGTGACACACAATTGGACAATGTTCATCAATGACTAACGTCAAATGTTTAATAAACTTGTTGAAATTCATTCCATCGAAAGTATTCTAAACAAGCAGTCAACTCACTAGTTTTTACAATTATCAAGCTAAAGAAGAGGATTCACCAGTCACAGCATTTTTGGAAATTCAATCCCTAGCCCAGAGCCTTAAACAAATGAATGTTTTGTTGGACGAAGTTGCCATTACGACCAGAATTGTGTCTTGTCTGCGTGGAGGAATAATGAACATGTTGTTCAATATGTTATAAGAACATTGAAGGAAGATAACCAATTGCTGTTAAGTGAGCAAGAATAGTTTCATGAGATCATAATGCTTAGAAATAAATTTACAAATAGATCAAATACTAAGATAATTAAATTCATAAAAGATATTTTGACGGTTTGTCACTTTTAAATTTTTTAGAGACGCGTATGAGATTACTTAAAAGGGGGACAAAATACTTTTATACTACTCTTGTTTGTATTATCATTAGCGTCAGAGTTAGATTTATATTTTTATTTTAAATTGTTATTTTTTTTAAATTCAACTGTACACATTTTGTTTTAAATGATCAGAATTGGACAAAAATCAATTTTCATTAGTCTTGAGTAAACTTACGCAATATTTGATACGTTGAACGTAAAAAGTCCAAGAGGGTGACTGTAATTAAAAATTAATCTGGACAATTAAAATTTGCATAATTGATTTAAATATAATGTTTCAGTGATGAAAACGTATTATTTCGCCACCTTAGAATTACAAGGTTATAACTGCACTGCATAAAATTTTCAGTAGAGCCATTTGAATGTAATTCTGCACCCTTTTCTTGTTAACTATTACAGTAAATAAGTTCTTGTTTTAAAAATTTAATTTGTGTCTTCATTAATAATGTTAGTCATGATTGCTGAACAGATGAGGTTTAAGGTCAAAATCATCATTTTAAAGCCACCGTGTGGGACAGGTGAGTTTGTTCCAATTCCAAATCTCGACGTATATTCTGATTTGTGAGGATTCCGCTTCCAAACCGCATTTTCATTTGGGGGTAAATCTACCATCAATTGAATGCCTAATAGTAGCTATTACCCTGAAACCTTTGGGTACCCCGAATATCAATAACAAATTCTATTCAAATGTTCGTGCAAAATTCTACAACTTCAAATTACTCATTGATTTTTTTAGACATTTCCATTTGTAATATGTACCATACGGATAACACACAGGAGATACCTATTAATATACCCTGGATATCTATACTAAAATTATTGCACCGATACAGAAATTTTAATAACAATATTGACCTAGCAGTGGATCCGAACTATGTTCTACAAACACCTCGACCATGAGAGTATCGCGACGGGACTGTGACGTGTAATGTAGAAGGTATTATGGGCTATGTGATTTTCACATAGTTTTGTATTATATACATTTAATCATGCGGATACAATTTATGTAACGTATCGGTCGGATATTACATGTAAACTAGGCGTAACCCTGCCTAGTATTCCTTGAATTAACAAAATCATGAAACAACCCGATAGAGAAGTATTATTAGTAAATTCAATTTTCAGTCCAAATTTAAAAGAAGAAACGTATTTCAAATTAAAATTTTCACAATATCTGATTACGTTAACGAATGACTTTACAGAAAAAAAATTAACGCTATCAAACTAATATTTCTTTTTCATTGGGTGTTGCAGAAGTCTTTTTAAACGCCTGGACGGTACATTTTAAGAGCTTCATAGACACCACCATTTTCACAAAACCAAATGATACTCGAGTAATTATAATTAAAGCAAAACGTAACAATAAATTTACGAAAAAATAACATGTTTTTTAAGAATAATGATTCCATTAAAAAAAATTTTTGTTTAACTTGACTTCTGTAGTACTTACATGGACAATTTTATTTTACTTTTTTTTCTTTTCTTTTTCGTTCGTTGCTTTTCTTTTTTTTTTCAAAATTTTATAGAAATACACTCACTGTATTTCTTGTTTCATCTGACAATACTTCGCGTATCTGATCCACTTATCGGATCATGTTGACACGACATGCCAATACAAGAGATCAGTCTTATACTAACCATGTGCATGTTAAAATATAGGTGCAAGGAAATTTTATGAAGGTTGCTTTAAAAGAAGGAACAGAATGTTTCCCTGTTCTTTGATTGTTTTTTTTTTTTTGTTTTTTTTTTTTTGTTTTCTCTTTCTCTCTTGATTTTCAATAAGCTATTTTTGAATTAATTACACTACAATGAGAAGTGATATTTACCATTTTAGTATATTTATGTTGATTTTTTATCATTATTTTTTTTTCTTTCTTTGTAGCAATTACAAGTTTTAATATTTTAATAAATTATATTTTGTGAAAAACACGATAGCTACAGTAACCAGAATATCTTCATTACAATTGAAAATTATTAATTATAGTATATTTTTCTTTCTTTTCTTTTATGGTCACAAAGGACCACTTTAACGTTCAATTCAAAATCAAAATAATATCGGTGCATATTTCCAAGATGTGTTCTAATGTTGTGGACAACATTATTGTTGATTGGTGGCAAAATACCTCAATTTCACAAAGTCAGTTTAAAACCAGTTTATCTAATGGAAAGTGGTGTGCTGCTGTTTTTTGACATTTTCTTTATGTTTTAAAAATATTGTATTAATAATTTCAATTTTAATGTTTAGTTTTATTTTGCATTGTATAAAAATTAAGCCTTAAGCATATGACGAGAACGTCATAAATTTCAATTGGGTACGAGTTCTGAATAACCTTCTGAATAACCCTTGTAGATCTTTTGTCTATCCTTCGTATTATTACTAATAACCTTTAAAAAAACGATCATATTGTTACCACATAGCACATTCTACCAATATCCGCATTATTCAAAGTTCATATCTATATCAAGTGAAATACGTAAATTGGATTACTATAAATATGTATGTAACAAATGCATAAGAGTGATATACTGTTTTATACCATTCATTATCAGATGGGCCAAGCCCTCAAGAGAAAATTTTATATACTGTAAATATATATTAGAAATAAAGACAAGGTCGAACTAGGGTAGCTAACCTTCGCAAGGAAACCAAAACTGGGAGTACGATTCACAAACTGGGAGTACGATTCATTATACCTAGGAAAGAAGTCGTAGACTATGGGCAAGTGGGTTATTGTAGAATCAGAAGGTTATTGTGGAAAAAGAATAGACTATCAAGCACACTTGCAATGGCCAGAAACCCTCCTGTATTACAGATCTCTATCTTTATATAATCACAATCATTTAAAAAATTATTATTATGAAAATCTAGCATTATCAGAGTATTGGAGTGTTTCTTCTTTATTTTATGATGATGCATTATTCATGACAAATATAAAGCACAATCTTTTAAACATGCAAGAAACCAATCTGTTTGCTGAGCTACCGTTAAGGGATTTATTCTGTTTTTGAAAGATTTAGCTATGTAAATTCACCAGGTTTACCAAAATTATAATCAGAATGAGAAAAATAAACACATTTAGTAATTTGATTTCAATGTGCTATATCCAAGCTGTTATCTTTGTCACCTTCTGGAATAGTCCTCGTCTAACTGTTGTTGTCACCTTCTGAAATAATCCTCATATAACGTTTAGTCTCACCTCGTATTATTAATAAGCTTTGATATCTGATCATATTATTACAACATAAAGTTCTTCTTAAATTAGTCAAATCAGCATTATTAAATATATATTAATTGGCCAGGAGCCTTATACGTATTAAAGTCCGAATCTGTAATGTATGAATGATGCCAACTATTCTATTATAAATATCATTGTAAAAAAGAGAAAGATGTTCATTATATTATACTCGTTACTGTACATTATTTGATTAGAGAAATAAAGGAGGGTGGCTAAGCTGGAGGTAGCTACCTTTGGCAATGACAGCTCACCTTCCACTTTATAATAAAACTGAAGTTGTACGTTTATTCTCCTGGTGGGAAGGAAGTACAGTAGTACAGGGGTACACTGTTTGAAAAGTGAATGATTTACGAAATAAGAGTGGGTTTATTGCAAGAAAGATAGATTACCAGAATGACCAAAGACAGGAGGTTACAGTAATATTTCGTTATTGGGGAAAAGTCGTAATAAGTATTGGTATTAGATCACGAGAAACCGTAACCTCGTGAGAAGAAAAGCTCTGAAGTTCGGCGGGCTATCTAATAATTTTGGGAAAAACGTTTTTGAAAAGAATGCTGTCATATAGGTATTTTCAGAAGGTATATTTACTGAGCAGATAGGAACGAATATATACGTATTATAATTTATTTTGGAAGTACGTATAGTCGTACGGTAGTAAATACATAAATTTTGCTTTTGGAAGTGCAAATGGCACGGTAGTTTAATTTAAAGTTTGAAGCGCAAGGCCAAGCACAAGTAAAATGATGTTTTTAGAGAATTTTGATTTTTTAATATTTTATTTTGAATTGAGAGAATTTTAAGATGTTTTATATCGGTATATAAATAAGTAATATATTGTGAGAAGTAGCTCACTGAGATTTTCATTGAGTTTTGAGAGATAACTGGAACGATGTCCTGCTAACATTAGGACTAAAGAGAACCAACAGTGACCCATGCGTCTATGTCGGCCAATTCAACAAAGAACTAATATACTTACTGCTATATGTAGATGATGGACTCATCATCACCAAACGACTCAGCAACTGTCAGAGCCTCGTCAGTAAACTAAAACAAGAATTATCTATGACTTTTGGAACGCCCACGGTCTACGTTGGTTTGGAAGTGGAGATCCAAAAGGACACTGTTCAAATTTCTCAGTCTAAGTATGTGGAGAAGTTACTACAAAAATACCACATGGCGGAATACAATGTAGCCGACATCCAGATTCAACCCAACGTTAAATTGAAACCTGCAGCATCTCCTCAGCATACCTTTCCATTTCAAGAATTTATAGGATCCTTGTTGTTTTGTCAAAATGTACTAGACCCGATATTACATTCGCAGTCTCAAAACTGCCCCGTTTCTTAACCTGTTTTAGACCTGAACACTGGAAAGCTGCAAAAGACATTCTAAGATATTTTCAAGGAACAGTTAATCATGGCATCACTTACCGATCTAGCCCCGACATCACTCTTCAAGGATTCTGTGACTCTGATTACGGCGGAGATGCGATTGAAAGGAAGTCCACATATGGCTTTATATTCGTGATAAACGACTTTCCAATCAGTTGGAAGAGTCAGAAACAAAGTTGATTAGCCATCTCTACAACTGAAGCCGAATACATCTCCATGTCATTAGATACTAGGGAAAGCATTTGGATTCGCCGACTTCTCTCAGTACTTCAAGTAGCACCAAAACAGTCTACCCCTCTCAAAGTAGACAACCCAAGGGCAATACTATTATCAAAAAATTCGGAGCTCCGCAGCAGAACAAAACATATAGATATTCGACATCATTTTGTCAGGGAAGTTCAACAACAGGAAGAAATATCTGTTAAATACATACTGTCGGATAAGCAAGCTCCGGATGGTCTGCCCAAACTGTAAGAATGATTTTCATATCTCACATTTCGATATAAGAAAATACATTTTCTTTTATAATAAAATAATATAAAACAGTAATTTTTTCCCTGCACCTATAGAACCATGTAAATTAAATCCGACAGTTCCCATTCTAACTTTCGCAGAAACTTCTTTAATTATGCCAGTACTAAAGAGAACAGGAGCTGCATATACACTGCTAATCCTGAATCAGATTATGAATGTGAGAAAATATTCCTAATGACAGACGACATTAAGAATTATAATGTAGTATTTGAAGGAGAGCAGCCGTGGATAGTAGATCATATGATGGGCGAGATTCATATACCGACCAAGCTCATTAAAGCCGTAAAGGATCTAAATTCACAGAAAGATGCATTACAGAATGCACTGGAACAAAGACACACCGAACACGAGGCACTTGCACGTGATAATTTTCTCCTAAATGCAAAATATGAGGAGGCACATACTAAAGCTACTGCAATGCCTCACATACTAAATGTCAAAAACCTCTATTTAAATTTACATCCTTTTGATGGTCAATCCAAAAAAAGCACTCGAAAATATCTAGAGAATATCGAACAACTGGCGGACAGTCTCAATTGGGATGCCGATGACCGAAAACGCCATTTTCCGGATAGATTACAAGACGACGCTCTGAAATGATATAAAATTCTCAAACGAGAAACTCCACCAGATAGTTTCACATATGCATATATCAAACATTACTTTAAAGAGGCAATTTAGACATTTTTAACAGTTTTAAGTCTATACCATAATTTTATGAGACCATCCATTCCTTTTATTTCCATTCATATATCATTTTATAACTCTAGTATTTTAGTATTACTTACTGATTAATAGAGCCAGAATTTAAATCATATTATGCTCAATATTGTTAAGTATAATTCTTTTATTATGTCAAATCTCTGGTGCGATTTGAACATGTCCGTAAGTTTGAAATAATACAGACCAATGCCGAGGAAGTAACATTCTCGTAAGTCTGGAATAAATGAGTTTGAATGAATGAACAATTTGAACATAATTTGATGCAATTCATTATTATTCTACAGTATATGACAATTTATAATTTTTTGTTAACTATTACAGTAAATAAGTTCTTGTTTCAAAAATTTAATTTGTGTCTTCATTAATAATGTCAGTCATGATTAGTGAACAGATGAGATTTAAAGTCAAGAATATCATTTTAAAGCAACAATGTGTGGTACAGGTGAGTTTGTTCCAATTACAAAACTCGACAAATATTCTGATTTGTAAGGATTCCGCTTCCAAACCGCATCTTCAGTTAAAAGGGAACTAACAACAATATAGCTTTAAAAATCATACGGCATTTATTTAACTATTTTATTGGTAAGATAACTCTTTCATTAATTTTTTATATTTCAGCAATCAAATAGATAAAATCTTGTGTGCAACATGTGGGAAACACATAATTTCATCACTCTAAGTTGTTTTTATCCGCGTTGTTTTGGCTGAATGGTATTATGTGACACGCTAACCTTATTATAATAATTATGAAATAATATATTATAAATGTAATAGCTTTTTTATATTTATTTCAGGTTGATAGAAGTCAATCACAAACGGCAAATAACTCACAACTGACACAGGTAACGTATTAAAAATAAGTATTGATTTGGTTGAATATGTGCATTTACTGATATCAAAAGCATTTATAGAAACTACAAACGTAAAAAAATAGCAACGAGGCTATATTTCATTTCATAGTTTGTTTTCAATGAAAATAACTCTAAAATAAAGACAGAATTTTTAAATTTAACAAACCTTTTTATTTACAGATGAATCTGCCCATGATATTTACCCAGCAGGACAGTGCAATGCCTACAAATAGTCAGGAAAACAATGCTGCTTCAAGTCAGCTAATAACAACACGAACAAAAGATAATAGTTTGGATGAATGGTTTATATGTTTAACCTCGAATTTTTTTAGGCATTGCAGTAATCTGAAAATAAAACCAGTACAAACACAAGAAAGTTCTTTGTTAGCATTGTGCCGAAAATTTATTCTGACGATTTTCTAAAAAAGCTACCAATTTATGAAGGCCTATATTGGGACGTCAGTAATGAGACTTACACCATCTTTTTTTTGTTCGTTAGGTGATGGTAGAAAACGAACTACCACAATAGAAAGAGAGTGGCAAAAATTACATCACGTCTCCTGTTGTTAATTCTCTGGCGTAACAATAGAGAGACCATATGTCAGTATCAGATCTTGTTATAATTATTGGTTAAAAGAAACCATGCTTAGGCTCTCAGACAGAAAATTTTTAATAAGTGCAGGAATAGAGGCATTTACAGCTCCTGATCCAGCCCTCATGATGGATATTGCATGTCAGCAAAAATTAGAATACGATGACTTACGACTTTTGTACTTAACATTTGCATCTAATGCACCTGTGCAAGTTAGAGACAGTACAATTTGTGGCTATGGATGTAAGAAAAAGTTTAGTTTACATGCTGAACATGCTTGTAATGCATTCAGTGTTAAAAGATCAACATCACAGGGTATATTATTAAAACATGCTTATGATTCTTTTAAGATCATAGAAAGGAGAGAAACAGCAAATCTAACCTTTTATAATAAACTTTTAAATTCTTTAGATAAATTATGTACTGGAAACATTAAGTTCAAAAATGCTATGGATTATGTACACAAATATAACAATTGGATGAAATTTTTTGGTCTCTTTACAAAGCGAATTTTGTGGATGTTGAAAGATATGTTCCTTGAAAATGCAAAGAAACGCTTAATGATAATCATAGGAATTAACAATGTGGGGAAAAGTCGTTTTTTACCATAATAGCTCAAAGTTTAGGAAATTATCAGTTCATAAATCTAAATAACCATCAAAATACACGTGTTTCCGAATCAATGGCGATAGCAGCTAATCCGACAAATATTATGGCTAGACTATGAAAGAAGTCCATAGAAGGTTGAATTTTTTAAAATTATTTTTATTCCAATTTACTTATGTAGTATTAGTTGTGCCCATATATGTTGTAATGTTTTACTGGTACTTGTTCACCTTGATATTATAATTATGTGTTTTTGTTAATTGTAAACGTATGGTTGTGGGCTTTATATGGCAATATTTTAAAATGTTTAATTAAAGCAATACATTTTCAATACTTGTCAACATTATAATAATTTTTGTAGTATTAAAATAATTAAAAAAATCTTTATGTTTTTCCTTTGATTTTTGTGATTTTCTTTGTATGTAATTTTTATGTTGATGCGAATAAATAAACCTATTGAAACAATGCTACTTTCTTTATGTCTGTTTTACGCAATTAGATATACTTGATATGTACAAAAGTCTTCTAAAGTAATATATATAAAAATTATAATACTATGCTCAACTTCCTGACCTCATACAAGAACTTAAAAAAATATAAGTATGTATATATAAAAGAAAATTGGTGGGCATGTCTTAAAATGGGCACTGTACATATTAGATCTGTTTGTTTGAAAATATTTCAATGTGAACTCACAGATTAATGAAAGTGTCATTTGTTAAGACGTAATAGTAATTTGTTTATAGCAAACATTAATCTTGACCTTGGAAGATAACACGTGCTATACAATTTCTTTTCATTCACTATAGTGCAATATATTAGGTTAATACTACTATGGGGTTACATTTTTATTTGTTTTAATTTTATATTCCAATATAAAATAAGCTAATATATATTTTTCGTTCTTGTTTTTCAGGATATAGTCTGTAAATGTCAGTACGCTGGATGCAAGAAGTTGTCGTACCGTGTGAAAATGAACCTTCACTCACAATTTTACTCTGAAGACTATGACGGACAATCAGCCATTCTGTACTCATGTATGGAAATTAATGAAGTTGTAAGGCGTAAAAAAGTTCGACCAGATTTTGAATACCGTAGACAGTGCAGTTTCAGTTACAGTGTTACTGTTAACAAAAAGATTCTTCCTGTGTGCCAGAAAACATTGTGCGACATATTTTCAGTATCTCACAAACGAATACAAAATTTGCAGACCAAAATGAAAAATGGAATTCTTTCTCCAAAGGACTCGAGAGGAAAGCACCATAATCGTCCCAATAGGATTCCTGATATGGATAGAGACTTAATCATTCAACATATTGAGTCATTCCCGAAATACGAAAACCATTATTCCCGAGCCAATGTTACTGACACTCGAAAGTATTTAAATCCTGATTTATCAATACATAAGATGTTTCGTTTGTTCACCGAAAAATACCCCGAAACAAAAGTGAAATTGTGGCTCTATAGATTTACATTTTACAAGTTCTTTAATCTCCACTTCGGACAACCACGATCCGACACATGTAGAACTTGCGATTTATATTATACGCAACTTAAAGCTGCACAAAGTGAGTATGAAGAGCGCACAATAATGCAGCAGAGCGAACTGCACCATCGTAAGGCAGAAAGAGGATTTTCATCAATGCGTGAAGATATTGAACTTTCAAAAAATGCGGAGAATGTTGTAACACTTTGTGTTGATCTACAACAGGTTATTTTCACACCTACGCTCACACATTCCGATGTATTTTACCAAAGACAACTCTCAAATTACAACTTTTGTGTATTCAGTGCTAGAGACAATCAGTCAACAATGTATTTATGGAACCAAACAGTGGGGAAGAGAGGGGCAAATGACATTGCTTCATGTGTGTACAAGTACATTACCGAAAGATTTCAGCCAATGACACCTACTTCTGGAACAAGAAAATTAGTTGTTTGGTCTGATAGATGTATGTCTCAGAATAATAACTGGATAATGCTTTCTTTGTTTTCATACCTTATGGACAAACAATACTTTTCCGAAATTAATCAAAAATTTCTAGTAAGTGGCCACAGTTTTCTTCCCTGCGACCGAAGCTTTGCTCAAATTGAAAAAAAGAAGAAAACAACTCCATTGTTTGTTCCTGAAGATATCGCTAGATTGATTGAGAGTGCACAAATAACCAATCCATTTAGAGCCATTCCTCTCAGTAGTAATGATTTCAAAAACTTTGCTCCACTGCTTACCATTGCCATAACAAAATGTAAAGCTTTGAAAGTAACAAAGTTTATGTGGTTTCAGTTTTCTTCAGATAATCCCGGTGATATAAAGTGCCGACCGTCTCACAACTTGGTGCCATGGTGTTGTCACCCATTTCGTACAAGGTCACGAGGACGAGGAAGACCACTTGTGCCCATGCCACAAGGCGTATTTCCTAATGCGTACTATACAAGGATTGAAGTGCCCATATTGAAGAAGATGGACCTACAAGCCATGTCACAATTTCTAAGTCCAGAGCACAAAAGATATTATGATGAAATATTGTTATCTTCAGATTCAGAATAATATAATGAACTTTTTTATTACTGAGCTTATAAAATCTTAGCTTAATTTTTCATGTAGTGTTAATACAAAAGCAATGTATCATTTTTTCATGTCGTTAACCATATTAAACAATATTCTTTCCTGAGAAATATGTTTTCCTTACTCATATTCAATGCCAATGTTAACTTAACATGGGGAATTTTGAAAATACAGCAAAAAGGATCTAAGGTCATCTGCAAATAGATCCATGTTGCTATTACAAAATACTAATATGAGCTTTATAATCAAAAAAACTAACTTTCTGAAAAATTTCATTTAGTATGTTAAAAGGTATGAGTAATAAGTTGTATTTTCACATTTTCAAACACATTGTCACAAAAAAATCTTAAAAGTCGTTTTTCTCGAAATGACGTTTTTTCCCTTAGATCCATGTTGCTTGCATGCCTTCATTTGTCTTTCTGTGACATAATATATCAGATTATTAAAGTTTTAAATAACAGAGCATTCGAAATTATGTGAGTCGTTAACTATTCTTGCAGTAACTACATGGATGCTTCTTGTTTTTTATAAAAATTATATTAGGAGCCCATTTTTTAGGGGGGGGGGCGGTATATAGTGTTGTTCATTTAAAAAAACTGCATGGCTGAGAATATCAAAATAATAAGCCGCAATAAAATATTTGAAATGCACATCATAAACAGCTGAAGAGAATATTTGTATTTCAATATGAAGTAGTACCTCGTTAAGTTTTGTTTATTCAAATTTATTTCAACACATTTCCATCGTATTTTTCTAACTTTCAAACACTTGTGCGTCACATGCCGTATAATCTGCTATCAGGCATTGATATAGAATTATGTTAATTCTTCAATATATGAACCAAAAAAACCTTCTTTTCTTCCACACCAAAATTATTTTCATTTAAAATTCCAAAAAATATTTTAAAATCTTCCAACTTTTCTTTCAATAATATAATGTAATTGAAACTATAATATTGAAATTTGAGACTGATAAAAACATTTGCTTTAAATTGAGGATCGCATTATCAGCAGCTGTGACCTCACGAATGACCCCGGATTATACACTCGTTGGGAACGTTGAACAATGTTATAATATTCAAATATTATATAAGGAGATTTTCCATCTTTTTATGGCATTTGGAAATATTTTTGGTATGAAAATTGCAGAAAAATTAGAAGTATTCTGATGTTGGAATTGAATACCACAAACTGATGTAAAATTATAGAATATGGACAGAAATCAACAGACGAAAAAACAAAGCAATTAACCAACTTTATAAAAATTGCAAAACACAATTATTCAAATTTTCGATTTTCTAAAACTTTCCGTCACTGTAATTTGTTCAGAAAATCAGGAATAATGGACCAAAAATCAGTATAAAATCAGCAGCAGTTGAAAAAATCGACAACGACAAGAACAAAAAATACAAATAATTATTACCAAAATGTAATGTTTGTTTTTCAAAGTGTGGTGTGTGTATATTATGTTAGGCTTGAACCAAGTTAAAGTGTCCGTAAGGGGGACGCGAAGGTACAAGTAAGTCACATGACCCTTTGACCCTCCCCTTCAGCAACACTTGAAGCTCCTTGGTTCGCATTTAGTCAGTGTAAGAAATATGTAAAAAAAAGTTTCAAAGTGTGGAATTATCACTGCAGCAAATGAATCCACTAACTAACAAAATTCAAAATGGACAGAGCAACAATAAATGCGACCTACTGTCAAGCTCCTTCTCTGTGGAATGACTGGGAACCGAATCTGGATTATTTAATCGTCGAAGGAGATTTTTAGTGGCGTAGGAAAGGGAGAAACATTTGGACCAAGATATCATATACGGTTATAATGTGTATTTTCCTGTACAAATACAAAATCCGTTATTAATTGCTGCTGATGCATGATACTTTATTATGCTATTTACTTGTATATACCCCTTTCGCAAAAACAAGGCCCAAACGCATTTAAGAAAATTGACGATTAAAAGTTTTCTTTACAATGCTAAACAACGGCGATCCCTTTGTCCACCTTTTTGCTAGGGGATTAGAACTGTCAAAATGTTCTAAATACATTTGGGTCTTATGTTTTCGTGTAAGGTATACTGTCTTATGTTTTCGTGTAAGGTATACTATGTCTTATGTTTTCGTGTAAGGTATACTATGTCTTATGTTTTCGTGTAAGGTATACTATGACTACCAGTGAACAGTGAAATGAAACATTACAATGCTTTTTGAAAAAAAAAACTCGAGAATGATAAAAACACGGATTCTCCAAATTGTACATGTTTCAGAAAGTATCGAACACGTAATTTTTAACTGTACAGAGCACTCAGAAGCGAGAGATAAATTAAAACAAGAGTTTCAAACTCTATCATTAATATTTGATTTGAAGACCATACTAGGTAGCGCAAACTCGAAATCAGTCTTTCTTAAACAAAAATTAAGTATATTGTCCAATTTTTGTGTAATACTGGACTTTCATATAAAATTAAACTGAATTGTAAACTAAAATTATAATATATATAACACCGTTATTTAATATTGCAACGGAGTGAAAGGCATCCAGTTTCCTGGACCCAAAACACTCAAAGATTAAAATCAAACAAACATATAACACGGATGAACTCTATATCTTAATGCCTTCAGTTTATAATATATTAAAGTAAGTTATTACTTTAGTATAACTCCTTCCTGTTTTTCTCATTCGAAAAGTATTACAATAATTTTTATAAAAATACTATAAATTGACGTATTAATAACATTACATATACAATATAAAAAAAGTGATCTGTTTAGTATGTTGCAGCAATTTAATTCCAAAGAGACTTTTCAAAATAAACATTTATAGACCTAAGTTATGTTAAAAAAATATTTAGATCGGGGGAAGGGGATTCCAAAGTAATTTCCGAGACTTTTGCATTAATATTATTTCAAATTTAATCATTTATAATTCAGGGTACGATGTTATTTAAAATTACTATGTACAAGGAAATGTTGAATTTAGCTACAATCGAGTAAATCAAAATAAATCGTATACGAATCCCCTTACAAACCGTATATCAGTAAAATTGCTCCTAATTCCAATTCAAATTCAGAGCCTTTGTTAACGTGTCAAAAAGTCAATACATAAAATTGATCTTCCCTCTATGACACTCTTACCCTGAAGACAACAAATTATAAATTTTTATACTTAATAGCAACAGGTAATAACCATAAAATTAAAATAAATAAATAAAGTAATTATTAAAATTGTGACAACAGTACACAATTTAAAATTTCATTCGGTTCAGGAAATCATTTAAAATGGCAGTTCAAAGTTTTTGATTTGCAAATCTCTCAACCATTTTTTTAAATTCTGCAAAAACATTTCTTTTGACATTTTGTCTATTGGGAAATGTTTCGGAAGATAGTTAAGATTTTGACTGACCTGTACTATTTAAAGGTTTACGATACAATTTTGATTTAAAAAATGAACATTGATTAAACATTGTCTGGTAATGTAATTACAGTGTTGTTAATATTATTGGTAACCAAGATACCCTTCAGTTATAATTATAGAGTCATGATGTAGTCTCATTTTTTGTTCGTGACATTCTGTTCAAAAACTAACTTCATTCACATGAGTGTATCCCTCCAATTTCTACCTTTCATTTCTTATCTCCGTATACATTCAGAATTACAGCGAACCCCCCACACTCCTCCTCCAGCTGACGCCAATGAAAACAGATAAGAAGTTTATACAATGATGGTATTGAATAAGGTCATATCACTAAAGTTCAAAAGTACACTCAGATAATCTCCAAGTATAGAAATAAATAAAGTATTTTTATCGTTTTAATACTGTTTGGAAATCATTTTGTTGTTTTGTAGAAGTGAAGAATGTAACTTACTGATGAAAAAGTGATGTGAAAAATATTATAGGAGAAACGGAATGAAATTTATTTAGAGAAGCGTTTAAAATTAAATTAATAAGTGCAGGTTGATCAACATACCGCGCATCTTTTCAAATTTGTATCAAATCTGAGATAATTATAGGATTAATAGAAGTGAGTAATCAAAATAAAACAGGACTATTATATTTTATTAATCGTGAAAAAAAAATTGGAAAATATACAATTACTCTAAAATGGCGGCCATTTTCGTGAACCTCTATAAAACAGTCTTTTTACTATTTGCAACGCTTTTTACTATTTGCAACGCTTTTTACTATTTGCAACGCTTTTTACTATTTGAAATTTGTTTCCTCTATATAAATAAAATTTAATACTCAAACTTCATTTTGACATCTTATTTTTATTAATCATCCAAGTATTTCAGATTTTTATAATAATATGTTATATACATCGTAATGTTAGATTTCATGCTGTTATGAAATCTTCAACATCTAATATAATTTTAAAAATAATTTTTTAAAACTGTGTTATTATTATTAATCTTAACATCTAGTACTCTTACATCTACTTAAATAAAATACTAGGAACTGTAATTTACAATACGTATGGACAATGATTGAAACATTATTTTCGAAAAATTTCATTTTCAAGAAAAAAAAAATGTGTATAATTTATATAATTATTATAAAGTATTTTTCGGTCTATTACAACATTGACTCAGTATGTTTGTGTAGATATTTATTCTACTATTTTAATGCTTGCAACATTATTGATCTTCATAATCATTTTTTCGATATTAATTGTATTATTCATACGTCGTGCAAAGCAACTTTCCTATCATGAAATTAATTGCTTGAAATAATACGAAATTCTTTTTCCCGACAATATGAAAGGTATTCGAAATCAGATGCAATCAAGTAAAATCAATTGAAATCATGCAAGATCAAGTGAAATTATTTGAAATCAAGCGAAATAATCTGAAATCGAGTGGAATCAAACAATCAGACGAAATCATGAAGTCATTCTGATATTTGAGTTTGCTTGATTTCGTGTGATTCGCAGGGCTTACACTGATTTCGCAATTGCCCAATTCCTTGTATCTAACTATATAAATGATTACACTACCTAAATATTATCACAAAAAGGGCTAAATGATTTAGTTCATTAAACTACTCAGTATAGTTAAATTTACTAAATGACGTTAACTATGAAAAAAATGTACATCTTTCTATATATTTATCACTATAGCCACTATGCGATATAGTAAATTTTACTAAATTTCAGTACGCCGAACTATATTTTTTTCGCATTAAAAATACAATAAATTGGTAAGTTTACAGAAATTTATTTAGCTTCTAAAATAGATGTACATTTTGCATTGATGCTTGTTAATAAAAATTTGTGAAACCACTGATAATCAAACGCTAATCATAACAATATTGTTACACATATAAATCAGAAGCATAATGGCAAAGAGGGATAAGTATCATTTTCTTTGTTTTCCAGTTATCGATATATTTGAAATCACGGCGTTTGACTCTCTATAAGCAGTAGAAAGGGTTAAATTATTCCATAATACTTTTGAAAAATAGACTGTTAGAAACAGAGGATAAGTGCAATGGTATTTAGAAAGGGATTACTCAGTATAATCAATGCTGATTGGCTGAGATCGGCTAACTCGAACTGATTATAATATTATTGAAGGGCCTAGAGGCCAATGTCTATAAGTCACACTTTTTCAGAAAGTCACTTTTTGAACTTTTCTAGGGTAGTT
>JAQIWE010000263.1:0-25519 GCA_034698565.1 Campodea plusiochaeta
TGCCCCCCCCCCCTAACTGTAACTAGGCATGCAAAAACCTGACCGGAATAGGGTTAAACGAAAATAACTTTTTCTGTTATCAACACAAACAAATATCCGTAAGTATACAGTACAGAACTATGAACATTTTGTAAATAATACTTAAATTGTATGTACAGGCTGGTGCACAGAGTATGGTACGAAATGAAAAGACCAATATTCAGGAACGATGTACGACAAGTAAATGTTTACTCAGACTGAAAGATATGCATAGTTTGCCATTTATGATTAACAAAAAATATTTCTATATTTTTAATATTACGTCAAATAAAATGACACTTTCATCGTCATGTGCTTTTGAGCAGTTTTCCAGGATGTCATCAAATAACTAAATTGCTAGTTTTGAAGTTACAAACTTGAAAATTCAGCATGTTTTACTTCAGTTAGATGTAAAGCACAAAACAAAAAACATGTTTTTTTTTTCGCTATGAATTTAAGAAAATTGCAGTTGCCCTATATTTTAAGACAGAAGGTACTAAATCTTTTTTCACCTCTGACTAAAAAATATTCTTATCAGAAAAACTGTGTTCTGAATTTCCCTGACATTTTGTGGTGTGTCTTACATCTGATTGAAATAAAACATACTGAATTTTCAGACCTCTAACTTCAAAAATAACAATTTAGTTATTGTAACAATTTATAGTTAAGCACGTGATGATAAAAGTGTCCGTTTATATGATCATATATTTAAAATATGATTTTTTTTAGTTCATCATAAATGACACACTATGCATATCTTTCAGAAGAAGAAAAATGATCTGCCTAAACGCACTGAAACCGAAACCGATCACAATTAATGTGAATGGAGATAACATGTATATATCAAAATATTTGATATATTTTAGTAGTCTCTTAGGTGACATAAGTGTATTGGACTTAAAATTCAAAATCACTTATATTTCCATAATTTTTTACAATAATGCTACCTTTGATTATTTCGGTTATGCGCTATTGTTATTGTACATGACATCAGTCTGAGATATAAATCCAACATATGCCAGCTTTTATCACTACAGTTCTCATAATGGAATATTAAATATTACTTATTCAACACTGATAAATAGATTTTCCCCCTTTTTTCTATATTTTTATTTGAATATATAATTATTTTTATCAAAACAATTTTCTTTTACTAAACAACTTCAAATACCATATATTCTCATCATCTAGAATACAGAACACCTTATCGTGTTTCGTAAAGCAGATTCAATGATATTTTACGACATTAATATTAGTTTGAACGAAAATCGTGTAATAAAAAAGCAGCTTTTCAGTTTACTTTTGACAGTATCGCTGCGAAAAAACATTTTGACAATATTCCTGCAAAAAAAATTCATTAAGTTAGCTTATTTTGAATATATATTTAAAATTGAAATGATAGTAGAATATAAAGAGGAGAAGAATTGTGTTAAACTGTATAAAAGATCCCTCTTATTTTAAATTTTCACATTAAAAACATACACTTACACTTATATTAATACTACACATACTTTCCAGATTGGTAATTTATTCGATTTCAGTAATTCATTTTCAGAAAGAAAAAAAAAATCTCTTGTGCAACACAGATAAATCCAAATCATTGTTGAACCTTTCAGAAATCTACGGGTACTAAAAAAGTACTTCGTAATATATTCAGTGCCAATTCCAATCGTGTAGTAACGCATTGTGTGGTGGCATAAACCTCCCACTAGAAAGACCTGTTTCGGAACAAAGCGACTACAATACTTCCCCGTTTCATATAAAGTAGTGAAAACCTAGCTTAATTGCAGGGCATTCAACTTCCAAAAAAGCTAAATTAATTCAAACCCATTTTACAACTCTCCCATTCAAATCAGAAAAAAAAATCAATCTCCTCCCACATAGTAAAGTATGTCGTTCCTACTGGAAAGTACATTTGTCCACTATTGTCCCGATAAATTCCAATATCTGTGAAAGTTGTCCACTGAGATAACAAAATACCGTGACACATTAATGACTATTCATTTAACTTGATTATGTCACGTTTATGGAGGGTAACACAATAGCTTTAAAGAGCCTTGCAATCAAATTCTCTGTAACCTCAATTCACAATACATAAACCCAGATGAGAATACAAATGACACAATGAAAAGTCAACTGAGTTGAATTTACGGGACATTGTTAGCTTACCATTATCATACGTTATCAAATGAATCCCCTAAAACAAGTATGGAACCTCATCACTTGTACAACCAATAATTCAATGGCTCTACTCTACAACACTTATTGAAATGAATTGAAAGCTTTCCCATTGATGTGTTAAATTACAGTAATAAACGTGTTAGAATCATCAAGCTAAGAATATTTTATTAGTAAAATGTCATTGGTTTGGTAGTGTTGTATTTCCAGATCAATAGGACCCCTTTCCATTAGCGGTGATGAATCGGTATTTCACTGTACATGCTAACACTCCAATTAAACAGACTATTTACAAATTAAACAGAGCTTAGTCCGCATACTGTTTGTACAATTGTCACTTTTTACTTGCATTAAAGGTAAGCCATATTTGTTCAGCGGGTTATCTAATATTTATTTAGTGGAGGAAAAACCCTCTTTTGAGAAGTAAGGGACTGTACGGAAAGAGGAAAAGATTCAACTTTTAAATGAGAAAATTTCAGCTAGTGATTTTTTTGAACTAACTCTTTTATCCTATATCCTGAAACATCTTTCTAGTAGCACCTTCTTTCCATCCCTTTCGTAAATCCTTCCATCCAAAGGTCCCAAAGCATCCAGGCTGTCAAAACACGATTTGGAAAGGACACGGAGTCTTCCTTCAAGAGCGAGGAAGTTCTTTTCGACTGAAAAATACAGTAACAATATTTTCAATGGAGGAGAAATCTTCTGTAGGGAATTTGTTTGGTCTTGGACGAAAGAGAGAGAGTAAGGAGACAGTAAGATACGCTGGAAACCTTTGCAAAACTTACTTCAAGATTTTTTATATCTTTCTTGAAAAAACAACTGTGAAGATGTCAAAGAAAGATGACTTGCTGAGTTCTGTAAAAACTGACGACGTCAACCAAATGTTTCACGGCGGGTCAGATAGTGGGAGTTTTGTTACTCTCTTATATTTTCCCTTTTTTCCAACCACTCAGAATACATTTTTAAATAATGTTTTTGACACAAAAGTAAAATGAACTCGAAGTTTTTCAAACAGTGACGTCAAGCTTCTATATTCAAAGTTTATTCTTACAAATGACGAAGTGAGTATCACTGAGAAACACTCACTGAGTATTGCTTCCTAATAATGTTGTTTGTGAAAGATATAGGTTCGATCCCTACTCGAACGAAATTTTCTTGGTTCTTTCTGCGTGTATTTGCTAGGGTAAAGACTTTAGAATTAATAATAATTTTAGCGTTTCTTTCTAATAGCTTTAGCGGCAAATATGGAAAATATGATATTTGATTGCTTCTATTCAACAACTAGAAAGTAGTTATACTGAAATTTAGCTATATTGAATATTTATTCCTCCTCCTTCATGTCACAATTGATAGGAGAATTCACAGAAAATATTTAATAATATAGTGAATGAGGTTCTGTACCAGGCGATTTGATATTTGTTGTTGGTTAATTTCCTAAGGTGGTCAGGATGTGTATTTTATTTGTTACTCCATTGAATCAGAAGCATATTACTGCAGATTTTCTCGACAACGAATATGACTACAATTTAAAATTTACAAGCACCTTAGATTATTAGACAATTTTTGAAGAGTACCATTAATTTTCATTCATATAGTATACTTACAGTTATTTATGGTCAAATCGCTAGTACTCATTATGAGCTCTCTAAACTATTATTTTATAATTTTAAAACAGAATGAAAGAAAAAAATACGAAAATTTGAAAGTAACAGGAACATGAATCTTCATTTCCACTTCTCACGAAATTACCCTACTTATTCTATAACCACCACGCACACTCAAATTCAACATCCGAATCTTCACAAATAATATTTCCTTAGTTTCTGTGATTTGAATACATTTTGTTTGAACTATGTTGAATCTTATTTGTCCTCAAAATTCCCTGAATTGTTCCTTCCATAATAACAAAAAGTTGAGAAGACAGTACACTTCCTCCCAAAGGAATACAATGAGAAGTCCTCTTCGATTTCGAAAAAGAGAGAGTGAGAATACTGAGGTCTGAGAAAGAGAGAGAGAGAGAGAATGAGAAGTATAAGGTATGATGGGTACAAGGAGTATGAAGAGAGAGAGAGAGGTGGAGGAATCATTTGTCTCCTCCTTTCCCTTTTTGAAGCGTGACACATTGTGGCGACAACTGGGCGAGGAATAACAGGATTATTCCCACCTCTACTAACATTGTGGGTAGAAAAGTAGGCGTCATTGCAAAAATGACGGAAAACATCTAACGTCGCTTTTTTTTTCTCCTTCTTTGTTTCCGAAAAATTAACACTGTTCTCTTGGTACACAGTTGGCACAGTCTATCACGCGACAAGAACTAGTGGAAACTCATGAATAGCGTCATCTGAAATCGTCAATGGTACATCGGTGATTAAATTTCTTAATTTTATATGAATTTATTCATGCCAATTACCATTACCACTTCAATGGATAGTTTTCTTGATATCATTTTAATACTCCTTTTTAAATATTAGTTAAAATAGTGTAATTATGCTACAAAGTTTCTCATTCACATTGCTGCCATTTTCTGGACAACTGATGATTAAATAACAATGGATAGTTAGCATATTACCAAAATATTATAATTTAAAATTTATTTAAAAACTACAGAATTGGGGTCATGGTGAAGGAAGGATGCAGAAGTCATGATACATTTAAGATTCATTACATAAGATAATTCCAGTGACTTCTGTTTTAGAGGGTTTGAGAAACGACAATTTAATTATGAAGTTACCTGTCAAGCCTCATTTACTCATTGCCCTCATTTCTCACATAAAGTAATGTGTTTCTTGTATTTATCTTTATTTTGTAAAATATTAACGGTTTATACTTTTTTTAGATAGTGTTCTGTGCATTGATAACATAGTTATAATATACAGAAATATACAATACATAGTTATATATGATCTTTTATGCATTCAAAAATTTCACTAATCTTAACATATAAAAGTACATAGGATTTTCATCATAAAAAACATCAATTTATACTATAATTTATGACTTCCAAGAACGTTAAATATTTTTATCTGGAATTATGAAAAATTGGGCAGTCAAATACAATATGTTTGAATTTTTAATACATTTTGATTACATAAATTACACATTTCTATTGGGTGATCTAGAATATTTTTGCTGATAAAAACAATGAACCTTTAAATTGTGTTCGTAATTTTGCTAATAATTTTATTACATCCATATTCCATTTTTTTTGTTAAATACACCGACGTTGTTAATATTTCGTGATATTGTATTTACGTTATACTTTATTAAATTTCAGAATGAAGCTACTGGTATGGTTAACAAGATTTTTCAAAATATTAATGCAAAGTCACAATATATCATACAATCATCGTGCAAGGAAATGACATGCATTATTTTTAAATATAATTGTACAAATTAATTATATAGTCGTACGAGCAAATGACAATAGCATTCACTTGAGGTTCTTAATATTAAACTGATATAATTTTGAAGATATCTTGGTCAATATGAATTATGAACCGCTGGTCTTCTGAAACATAGAACTACTTAGGTTTTGCTATTTTGCAATATATTCAGAAGTTTTGCAGGCCTTCCAGTATCATCAAAATAGTTCTGTGGTTACTTGAAAACAAACGAAAAAAAAAAAACATTATTATAAATAAACTATTTATGATATAATATTTCATTGTCTTTCCTCACATTGTCAAAATACAGTATGGAAACAAAATCATAACAAAAAAAAGAAACAATATATCACAGAGTGCATATACGATAAATAATTATGTGATATTTCCAAATTAACAAATTTTTCATATAAAAGTCTTTTTTATTATTTATTTAATACATCTTTTTTCTTTTCTTTAACTTAATCGATACACAAGATAACTGAAAATAATCATTTATTGCCAATTCCATTTCTTATCCCCCAGTCTCTTGACTATGTCATGGTCCTGGAGATTCATAGTACATACTTGTTGAAGTCAATTTTGTTCCACTGCTACTTTAACTGACAAGAACAGAAGTCCTCACTTTACTAAATTACCCCAATTAACAGTCTTCACTAAATTTCCAACTACTTTAATTATCCCTCGCATGATACTCAGAATTACAGATACTTCAATATAAAAAATAACAATAAAAAATACAAACATATTAGTAGTTCTTCTAATTCTTTTGGATACATTCAGAATTTAAATTATGTCTATACAAGATCAGAATTTTTTTCTTCATATAAATATAATAATGTTAAGAAAAGGGTATTTATTTTGTTGTTAAATGAAGACGAGATTCTCTGCGTAAGAAGTTCCCATTTCCCCTTTGTTCCTGGAGCGACAGGCAAGCGTGTTTACTTAAGAAAAAGAGTTTAATTACCCATGAATGAAAAATGTTGCCGGTTTCATTAGCTGCGCTAACTTGATAGTGGAGAGGCCAAGAGGGACCCGTAGAGGAGCATGGGAAAATATATACATTGTGGAAGAAAAATACAATGAGAGAGACTATCATTATGCATAGGGAGCGATAAAGAGCACAGAAGGAGAAGGATTAGAAAAAGAATAGGAAAGACAACATTAAGAATTGCACATCTAAAGATTTCCGCTTCTTCCTTATTTCTTCTTATTCCGTGATGGGAGAAGTTATGCACCCCTAGAACCAAATTGGATTAGTTTTATCAATTTCACACCTCGAATGTCAGAGGAAATTGCAGTTATGAAATATTTCATTTAAAACAATAAATTATTAAATAATATCGACTTAGTTATCATGTACAAATTTGAGTAAGATACTGTTTTGGTAGTGAACCAATGATAGTTAAAAATTAATCCACGGAAGGTAGAGCAGAGATCTCAGAATTTTTGCGAGTCGAATTTTTGTGTTTAGCAAGAGCACGACTAGTCTCAATTTCATCGTGTTATTGTGTAAAATTGAAAATTAAAACGCTCATTCCACTAAAAACTTTGCTGTAACTAAATAAATAAAATATTTCGTATACTAGTAACATGATTGTAAAATTATGTTTCATTATTGCAGTGTAACATTTGTGTTTGTTTTTGTTATTTGAAATTTCAATACCATCCATAAGTGATATATATCAAATTACAACATACTTCAAATGAGTGTAATTCACAATATAAGAATTAATAATAGAAAAAAATTGTATTTTTTTATTTATTTATTTGAAATCCATGAATATAAATTCCAACCAAAGTCCCCTCTGTCATTCCAGAATGTAACATATAAGATAGCTGGGAGAAACTGTGATTAAAATTAATGGGAAGAGTATCCTAAATTAAAATTCACAGTGTTCTTGTGAACAACTTGATATGAAGTCTTCTTGATGTATTGAGAAACGAAGTGTGATAGAAAATGAAAGTTTGACAGTGTAAATGTATAACATCGCTTTTGTCTTTCTGTATGATGAGTAAAGGATAGAAAGTTGTATGAGAACAGAAGACGTTATTGAAATCTTGGCATTCCTCTCATACCTTCATCTTCCATTTACAATGTTCCTTTAACAAAGGAGATACGAAGATAGGATAGCGTGATTAAAGCTCTGGAATGGCAGTTAGGAAGAGGAAACTTTTGATTAAGAAACTCTACTTCACTCCAAATGTCACTTTTTCACAAATTCTTTTACTTTAAAGAAATTGTAGCTTTATGTGAAATATAATCATCTCTTATTATTATAACTACAATGAGGAGTATAATACGAAAGGGGTACATTTAACACATTAGTCACTGTGGGAATATAGATGAAAATTGATGATTGCTTTCTCCACCGTTAATGAAAATGTGGGTACCGTGCTGTTCAATTCATGCTATATCAAATATTTCTGAACTATAGTTTGAGCAGTTGTTGGGTATAATTATAAGTCATGAATTAAAGTTGTATAGTCTATTCTCCATAAATAACTGTTCGTTGTTGAAAGGAAATAATAAGGAACATGAGAAAACAATACAGCTTTTATAACTTTTACATGCATAAGAACCTAAAGAAGTTATAATAACAACACATTGACATCCTATATCTTAGGAACACATAGTTTCATATAACTGCGAGAAGGAAATATAAAAATTAACTTTCTATCAAAAAGAAATCTTGAGAGTAATAATAAAAGCAACCACGTCATAATCTTTCAACATATTTACCATGTCATTGTCAAATGAAATTATTTATAAAAACTTAAATATCATAAATTCCTTTTAACATAAATAGTAAAATTAAGAAAATAGCAAAGAAATGCAATTTTTTTTAAATTTTTCCATTTATATTAAAATGAATTTATACCTTCCTCTTCCATTTACAAGAGATTTAGTATTGTCATTGTATTGTCATGAAATTACAAAAATGTTAAAATATTATGATATTTTAAACCTTATTGGTTGATTTATTCATCCAATAAGACTTACATGATTACAAATAAAGATTCCATTTTGAACTTTCCATTAAATTAAATTTAAAAATGGTAAATAACTCATTGTCAATTTTGTCCTACAATACAAAATTAGTTTTCACAACTAGCAGTAGACCTAAATAAGTCAATCTAACTAACACTGATAACAGAATAGCGGTAATTGAATTTGTTATTATTTCGTTTATTATTTTCAAAAACTGCAGTCAATGATAAATAATAAGTTAAAAATAACACGTAGAAAAAGTGTAACATTGTTTTTCTACTCTGATATGTGATTCCGTCAAATATTTAATATTTGCTTTTTATACAATAGATCTTTATTGCAGTTCATTTTATCAGAAACAAACAGTTCGTAATGTCATAGTTTTTTTTATTATTGTACACGATTAAGATTTTAGCTACATTAGTTCAGTGGACCATCGTTCAAGTAAAATAGTTATTGCCGTAGAAATAAGAAGATCTAAATTTACAACTACCAACCTAATTTATCATACTTAATATATGTGCCATGAAATCTGATGAAAAACAACTTGCTAATTAAACTGTTTCGACCTGAATTCCCAAGAAGGCATGTCAAATCTAATAATGCTTAATTTAAATATCAACTGATATATTATACTTTAATCTGGTTTTTGTTCGAATTAAATATCTCATATAGTTTTAGAGAAATTCCCTTTTTAAAGTTGGTGACATTTTTTTGGGCCACCCTGTATATACACCGAATGTTATAGAATAAGTGTCTAAAATTTAATAGTCGTGGTGGCTTATTGGTGCTATTGGTAGTTGATACTAACAATATTCAGTGAAATAATAATTGTACCCTCTGATATTTAAATTAATATTCTGTAGTTCAAATACAATTATAATTTAGACCCTATATATTATAATTTAATAATATCCAGGGAAGTGTAAACGACCTTAATATTATAATTCTAAATCACTTTCTTATATATCTGATTAAAATATTCAGAATGGAAAAGATCGGGAAATCTCCCGAATAAAATGGTATATAATAAGTCATGAAAATTAGAATATTTTCAGGATCAATAACATTTAAAAAAGCAATTTACCTGTTTGCTTTCTTTTTTAATTTACTTAGCATTGAGACAATTACAGAAACCCATCAAGTTAATAAATAATCGACTTTTGTCTGTTGAATATTATTATACTGTATATACAAGTTTCGGTACAAGTAATTGAAACAAAAAGCATTTATAAGTGGATGATCAACATCTTTAAATTTTAATACATAATTTCAGGGAAAATATAGTATTATGAGATATATGTGTCGTTGACATATACAACTTCAAGTGAAAAATAATATTCACATTCTAGTTTGTTATATACTCTGTACAAGTAATACTTGCTTGTGTATATGCTTACAAGTTCCAATGAAGTATATCAATTATATGTATAAACTTTTTAAAGCTAGGAAAGTGAAAAATAATTGCAAAAACAAACAAAAATCAGAAATAATACATAAAAAACTTTAACTTTGGTTTCTTTTCAGTTTGCACACGTTTTGCTAGTATTTACCAATATTATTATCTATCTCTTATGACAATAAATAAAAGTACTAAATTCGATACAATAATCTGAATAGATTAGCATGCATTTATACAAAATTGATAAGTTATTGTTACAGCTAATCCAATACTTTTAAAGTTCCGTAAGTTATTCCACAAACGTCAATTTTGAAAGTATCTTATTACTTCATGATAATCCTGTAACAAGGCTAAAATTAAAATATGGTAATAAGGACTCTCATGACATTGAAAGTTCGTATAGTAAAGCAAACTGATGGGAAAATATGCTATATTATTATGTACCCCAGGAGGGGTGAAATAATTTTATCCTGCTTCAATCATAATGCGGAATAAAGATATGCATATTTCTTTCTTAAATGATGTTTTTCTTTGCAGTGGAGAAAAAACCGGAGAAAAATCTTTATAATTAAGGCTGGAGGGTGTGCTTAGGATAGAGAACTGATTTTGTTTGTTTGAATACCAGAAAAGGTAGAGTTTTCATATTATCCGGAAAGCGAGGATATACAGTATTCTACTTTTGTTTATTTTGATATTATTTTCCGTTACATAAAAGACAAGCGTATGTATATATATATATATATATATCACTTATTATGAACCGTAACAAAAAACTAATCTAATGATTATGTCTGACAAAAATGTTATCTATTTATTAATCAATAATAGTTGGCGAATATTGCTCCTGTAATACAAATGTGAGAATTACGATAATATGTCATATTGGTATTTTGAAAGAGTGTGATGTAACACCATACAATATTTCTAACCTCCTAATAAGTGATGCTAGAATAGAATAATTTTATTGTCGTCGGCCACCAGCCTTACAGTAGTTGAGTCAAGATATCCATTTTTCATTTGTTTTATACATAGTTTTTACATGGACAAAATAACACTTGTTGATTTAATAACAAAAATGTAGAACACAAAAAATATAATTCATACGTAAATAAAAACGAGTTGTTTCTGCTAATAATCTTTGAACTACATACCAATAATATCATTGATAAACAGTACTTCTTTTATATGGCAATAAATTTTGTACATATACTTTGTAAAAATATCATTAAGTAATGTTCATATATCTGACCTTGGTACTTTTAACTCTTGATCATTATTGCTTAAGAGATATATTTTACTTGGGTTTAAATACATTGGACATATTATAAAAATATGGTATAAATCATAAATATCTGGTACATTACATATAGTGCAATTGGGTGCCAAATCTAATTTTAACTTTGCATCTTTAATATATATTACTCTGAGTTGCAGTAATAGTTTTTTATATTTTATATTCATATCACATAAACTCGCTTCGGCGGTACATATACTAAAAAATAAGCGATGTTTCTTTCATTACATACATGAATGTTGTAATGAATGAAACATTACTTTTAGATTTCCTTAGTTTGTCCACTCTAATTTTCAATTTCTCTTTTTAGTGTTGATATAATAGAAAACTTATTTCGAAAAAAAAGAAGAAATAATGATTTGATTCCGAGTATTATAATTATACATCAATCATACATATCGCACTTTTTCACAGTTTCATGCATAATAAAATATTGTGGTTTTCTTACGATATACTAGTACCAAAATTGAATCAGTTAGTTTGATATTTTTATGTAACATTTGGAACCGGGAGCCTAATTATGGATATATTACTGATTTTTTTACGCGTCTATGACTGTATAGTATATCTACCTCACTCACAAATATAATAAAACAATACTCTACCTATAAGAGAGTATTTCATCACTTCCTCCTGGATAAAAAATAATCAATTTCAAAAAGAACTCAAAGATTACAATAGCAGATCATTGTAGTTAGCGAAAGAAACTAAATTACTAAATGTAATAATCATTGAAATACAATGTTTCGCTTCAATATGCAGACACCAACACTTAAAATTCATTAACCAGCTAAAAACGCTGTGAAAAGAGAATCATACAAAATGTATAATATGTTATAAAAGTAAAAAATAACGTAAGCTTTCAAAAATACATTAAACTCTCAAGTATAGCAAAGATATTAAAACTTACTTTATAAAATGAAATTTTTCAACAAATACATGAAAGCTTCTTTGTGCTGAAGAAAAAAAGTATAAGATTCTCAACTTTACTCTTGTATGTATTTAAAGGAAAAAAGAAGATAAAAATAAAGTAGAATGAAGATCAATTCTCCTCTCTAAAGCAGAATCTCTAATTTTCTATTTTAAAAAATGTCTTCTAGGAAAAGCATTTTTCTTTCCGACCTAATTGCATAGTCAATACAATATCCCATTTCTAGCAGCTGTTGTTTGTTTCAAATTATACAATCTCTATACATAAAGATACACAAAATATCTTTGCAACTAAAAAACTGGAAATACTTAAGAAGATGTAACTTGCCTAACAAAATGGAAAAAAGTTTTGATGTTCTTCTTCTCGTTCGAATTGGATTCATTTCTGTATGAGATATTTTACTGTGGCTGTTACAAACGATCATTTTATGTTATTCTGTCGGGACTAGGATGGCTTTTACAACAATTATAATTGATTACATTTTAGAATGTTATACAAACTCTTATTTTTACAATATACCATATAATATTAAAATTTTATTAGTAAGATGTTTAAGACGAAAAATCCTGTTCAGTGTTTTGAAGTTATTTTACTGAAATGTTTGTGTGAAGTCTAATAATAAACACAGACATAATTGGGTTACTATTTACTACATTAACAGATTCGAAAATGATAGAAAAATTCAAGAAGCTGTGTGCCTTTAGTATAAAATAAAACCAAAAGATAAAAATAAATAAAATTATATTATCTAGATTTATGCTAATTAAAAAATCCTTTATGTAATAATGGTAACATTTATCCCTTTAAAAGCATAAGAAAATTAATTCTTTATTTAAAGCAGTACATTTTTTAATCTAATCATTCTCAGTAACAGTAATGTTGGTACATTATTAAACAAAACAATAAAAGTGATATATTTTCTGAAGTAGTAAAAGCTCCTTGCAATTGAATATAAATTACTCTACTTTTTACATAAGTATACAGTTACATTTATATCTAATATGCAGTAATTGCTAAACTGATATGACAAAATTATAATAAAATATTCTCATACATTTCATGAGGAGACTGACAGTAGAAAAACCTTCTCTACTTAAACTCATTAAAATGAATCTCATCTTGTACAGTGTCGTTTTTGTTTTAATAAAAATGAGCAAGAGTGGCTCGTGTTTCTGTGTCAGGTCGACGGATCTTGTGACAACCTGCCCGTTTCATCCGAAAGCACGTTTTGCTGCTATGGCACTTTCATTCACTCCTAGTACTTGCCATATTGTCCACTTTATTCAATGACAAGTTGTTTTTTTCTACTTTATAATTCTCAAGCATTGCCAGAATCAAGTCACTCTTTCATGGTAGGATATACACATCGCAGAAAAAAAGAAAGGAAAAAAAACAGTGTCAGAATTGAATAAATAACTAATTAGCAGCATAATTACAACGCTAGTCTCATGTTTGTATTTCTCAGCGTGAATTCTATTATTACATTTTTTGTGTGGCAATATTCTCTTCTCCACCCCCGTGTCCCCTATCACCCACCTCCACTCGCTTCCTTCTACTTTTCTATTGTTACATTCACTGGAATTTAGTATCCTGCAATATCAGCAACACGATGTAACTGCATTCATGTTACACATACATTACAGGATACGCTATTGGAAGGCAAATTACAATAATTGAACAACACTACAGCAGTACAAAATATAGTGGTTCTGCAATGTGCTAGTATAGAATAATTATTGTTTAATGATAGAAACAAAGTAGGATTACACAACATTTAAGTAGAAAATTTATTTATACTGGTATATTTACCTAACATTATAAAGTCATTAGACTATCGTGCATTCACTGTTATAATTATATCACAGAAAACGAAAAAAATCTATTTAACTTATGAATCCCTTAAACTAAATTACAAGTCCGCAAGAAGCCTAAACCAATTTACAACACTGATTAAAACTAATACCAAGGGACACATTACCATATATCGCAAGAGTAGTATAATCTGCAAGAATGAGTCATTAATAGATAATCATTACTTTTCTCCTTGTCATTATCGTGAACATCATATTTTCTCCTGTGAATCATAATCCTCAAACTCTAGAGACCAGACAGTAAGAAGATGATCAAATGTATATTCATTTTCTCATCAAATGATATAACTTATCACAGACACTCATCTTCCTCATTCTGCTATATCGCTTCATATCAATAATAAGAGACTAATCTCCTAAATTGACCCAAGGAACTTTCTCTTAAAGTAATTGGATAGACTCTTCATATATAGATACTTTCTTATATTGCAACTTCTTTGAATCATTGGAGAGTAATAATATTAGTAATAAATATGAATGTCTGTCTCTATAGAAACACTTTTATTGAGAAATAATGGTAATTGGGTGTTCTAGTTTCGTTGACGAAAATATGTATTGTGAAAATAATCGAAGAGGTCGGTCAGTATTTATTTATTTATTTGCGTGTTATACTCTTGTTTTCTTAGCATAGATTTTAGTGAGTTACATACTAAACTGTATGGAACCGTAATAAATTGCGTTGGGAATTGGGAAAATAAATGAAACACAATTTTTTCACAACAGTTGTGAACGAAATCGACATAGGTTACTAATGTGTAGTAATAAAAGAGATCTTCCTTGAAAAACTTAAGTTATTGTAAAAAAAAGCTATATATAATTATGAAGGATGTGCCTGATTGGTATTTCTTTAGTATTTTGATAAATGTAACAAAAATTAATCTGTAGAATCACATATTACGTATTTAAAAAATATCAACCATACACACGCGACTTTCACTTTCTGCGTTTGCTGATAAATACGCTTCACATATCTCTATAACATTACTAAAAAATCGTATAAAAGCTGAATTGTCAACCAGTGGAATGAAAAATGAAAACAAATGAAAAAAATGTCTCTCCCTCTGTTCCCTTCTTTCCACCCCATCTCCTTTCATTCGTCAATCTCCCCCCCCCCCCCCCACTTCTAACCACAATGTCATTTCTATACCTATTTATTCAAAATGACAAAACCTTTGGCAAATATTAAAAAATCCATTTTGTAATGTAAAAGTATGAGGAAGCGAGAAGTTGGTGTGTCTTAGCATTAAGTTATTCCTTTAGGAAAACCTTCCAAGTCCATTCGCTCCAACTGTTGCCTTCTTCGTAAAGCTGTTTGGAGACGAATAAAGTGTTGATTTACGCATTTCACATTCCATGTTGGAACAGAAGGGAAAGACAGAGAAATGCGTGCAGGAGATTTATTTCCCTTAATCAGTTTTAATAAATTATGGTTTTAGTTGTGGAGCTTTGGTAGAAGGAAGGTAGATGTCATCGAGAGAATATTTCTGATCAACACCTGGCTTTATTATTGGTGGTAGGGGAATATGTTTCACACTTTCATAACTGTTAAAAGCATTTTTGTTATGAAATATCGATATTAGGGGAGAGAATGATGGTAGAAACACGCTCCACTCGAAAGTCATGTGTTTAGGTAAGTGGTGTAATAGCATATTCAGTAACTATTAGTCAGATGTTGATAAAATAAAACAGTAATGTATGTAGCTGTCAGAAAAAAAGTTAAAACTAACACAAAGGCAGTGAATCAGCGACGAATATGCAACAGTTGTTGTTAAGCTCTGAACGGAAGTTATATACATCCGATATTTTCTGTTACACATGTATAACAATACGATTCCCAAACAGAACTTGTGAGGAGCTGAGAACATATAGTTCAGCATTTAATAAAAAGAAAAACGACCGAAAGCTCAATAATTATTACATCACAGATTAGGATATCATCAGCTTTTTGGTATATAAATGTGACAAACGTGTGAGAGAAGCAACTTTTAAATATTATAATTATTGATCTTTTTAGTACCGTATTGCGAAGTATGGGAAGAGGAAATTTAGAGGGAAGACAAAGTGAAATATTTTTAAATAATTTCCTTTAAAAAAATTAACTTTTACATCTACAATAACAGCTGTTATCTGAATAATTATGTTTGCAGTGTAAGGAAATAGTAATATGGTATTTTGATAATTGGATTAAATCTGAATAAAACATACATTACTGTTCAAAGTAGATTTTAAGTTACCCCCAAAATGTCATCAGTGTTTCTAGAAACACGCTATGTATAAAATCCAAAATTGCCTGGTTTGAAGCAGAGAACAAACGTAGAAGTTATCTATCAAATAATTTGCTCTCAAAGTTAATAGAGAAGACGTGTGCTGCTCCACAGGTTGTATTATGTAACATGAAAAATGAAAATTGGGTAGAGTGATGTGTAGATTTGTTGAGTATACAGAATAAAGCAGGTGTTGAAGTTTTAATTAAACCACATGTAAATCATCTCTAGTCATAGCTCATTGCCCTTTAATACACGTATAAATTAATTAAACTCCAAGAGGCAGATAGAAAACCTCCAAACACGGTGATGTTGGTTAACCATTTCTCTTCTCATCATTAGCCTACAAGGGAAGGATAAATATTATTATTAAGTGAAAAGAGGAGGGGAGCAGAAAGAAGGGAGGGGATTGAGATTATTTATTGGAAAACTGGTAATGACACTTTTTTTAACATAGAATATGTTTCCAGTGAATTTCTTCTTCGAAAGTATTTGTTTTACTATGTATATAATATTGTTGTTATACTAAAATTTATGGCGGTGAAATTTAAAAGTTAGAATTGTAAATTTAAATTGCCAATATTGTGATATGAATCTATAGATTCCATGCGATTGTTACCTTCAGTTATCGACCAGTTCTATTTTTTTTAAAAGTGGTATATTAAAGCAAATCAAATTCAACAAATTGCTCAGTGACACTTCTCTCTCAGATATATTGAGTCACTAACATTACTGTGATAGCGTAAATAAAATAGTCTCTATTTTCATTCCATTACAGTTCGGTATGAAGAAGTACTGGTAAATGAGTTTCAAAGAATAGAAAAAAAAAACTAAGTATACAAGTACTACAAAATGCTTTATTTAATAAGGTTACATCATAACTACAATACAACATTTTGGATTCACATTATATTAAATTATGATCTTAACAATTATGGAATTATTCTCTGCTGTCAAAAGAGTAATAAAACTGCACCCAATAATTTATAAACAGTAGCGTGCGTAAATTTCCATTTGTAATAGTTGTAACTGGTTTATTCATTCTACCGTTAAGCAAATTTATATTAAAACCAATAATCTAGGTAAATACACCAGTTTTCAACATTTCGAGTTTCAAAAAGTTAATATATAGTGAAGTTTACGTTATTGTTTTTTGTCTGTTTCCATGTCTTTAATTTTCCTTAGAAACTCTCGTCTGATGGTAATTAATCCTGAAACTGAACAATTTATGAAAATATTCCCTTTAATCAACAGCTTTCTTCAAATTCGTTACTGTTTGTTTTATGGAAGGTTCTAAATAACGACTGACTGGACGATTGTGGTATAATGGTTTATTGGTTGACGTGATCAATGAGGCAAATTTATATTTATAATTGTAATTATTGAGATCAACACGTTCCTGACCATTTACTATACGTGACTTGACATGTCATCACGAGCCGATCAGTACTTCACTGCGTCACAGCCATAAAGCGAAATGGAAATAATAATATGTAAATCATAATTATTATAAATGATAAAGCTTGAAGAGATACGAAGAAATCTTTATTCACAATACAAACAAAAAAAATTGAATTCATCCTGTAATTCACAATATTTTGGGTAGCTTCCTATCAATCTCAGTTCTCTAGTCAATTTTATTTCTTTTTCTACTCACATACAGGTATCAAATTAACCTAGAAAATCGTGAGGGACTCAAAAAGTATCACCTGTTTTTAGAGCTATAATACTAAGAGGAATTAATAAGCATTTTACAACTTAAGTTATTCGAAAAATATTTCACACAAAGAAAAACTTAAATATAAGTTTAAAAACTCGTTCACATAATTTTATCCACATTGAGACATTTGTCCCAGTATGTCACCAATTTTTGTATATTAATAATGTAAATATGGAAATTTGGCCTGAAGAATTGCTTTTAACTTATTTTTTAATGTTTTTATGACAAATTTGTTTCCAAAGGCTTGATTATAATTATCAATGAAAATAGATTTTAAGATACGATATCTCATGTTACAACAGTTATTCTTCGTAAATGCTACGATACGACAATAGACCACCGAAATATGTTATATTCTACCGTAAAAAAAACTGTACTCAGCAATGTCAGCATGCCAAACAAGGGGGAACTGTAAATGTCAATTCCTTGGGAATGGGAAACATTTGACCACAAGCTTCCTGATATGACACCAGGAAATTACCTAAGTAATATTATACTTGAATTTTTTTGTTACATTTTGATAAAAAAAATCCAATATAAAAAGTGGCATTAAAAAAGAAGTTAAAAACTGTTTCCCAATCTAAATTACAAATTTTGCACATAAAAAATTGATATTACGCAAGAATAAATGGGTCAATATAAACGAAAATTAAGTAAAACGTTCAAGAAAATTGAGGCTTTCAAATGTATATATTGGTTTTACTGTGGGAAATACATTTTAAATAAAATAAGTTTTAAAATACTTATTAATCCCCTTTGCACATTATTAAATACTTTTGAATAAAAAAATCAAGGGTATAAAGTACGCTGTGATAACTTTAGACAAAAATAATAAAAGTTGATTCAAGTGAAATTAATGTTACATATTGAGACCTGTTATAATTATTATATACGTGTGGATTTTGAATACTTTGGATAGTTCAGAAACAGAAGTCATGTAGTAGTAAAAAATACCAAAGTACATTTATTTTTGACTGACAAAATCTGACTAAACTCTCTTTTACTTTTATGAAATATGAAATCATAATGCAAAAATAAAAATGTACACCATGAAAATTAGATGTATGCTACAGGATGATACACTCCAACTGTTTCTTACACTATTGAATATTTTCTATTTTTACATTCCTATAATGACTCATAACTATATACATAAATAAGTGCGATGGTCCATTTCCAGTACAAAAACTTCCGATTCACGTCGCATAACACCGCACACTATATACTATAAGACAAATTTCCCAGCCATTCTATGACACTTTCACGCCTGATTTTTGTAGATAATTATTCTATTACTAGTAACGAAAGAAACTACCGAATGAATTGGAGTTGAAATAATGTTGAAATATTGATATAATTTCAATTTGTTCCACCCTTCCCAATGGGTCATACATCTAAAAGGAAATCTACTCAACTCCATCCAACACAAAATGAATTGATTGTTCTATCATGGAGAAAATAAGTGTTTACAATGAGAAATGATTGAAATTGGAGACTGATTGGTTTAGTACTGTTATAGAATGGGTGGGTGAAGTTGTACGTTTGTTTCATTACGATTGCTTTGCAGATCATTGTACACTTTTCTATTGGTAAGCGATGGTCGTGTTAATACGGTACTTACAATGCTGTACATGTGTATAGGTAATTTATTTTGCAGAATATAACTTTTCTATTTGGTTTGTTCATTAGTAGTTGCTATTTTCCCTTTTTGTGAACTTCACTTTTTCAGATATTGTTTGGTGTGAAACTGTGAATATAGTACTACATTTTATTATTTTAAGCTTTTCCATTTTTCCGGTATGTATACGAAGTCATAAAGGGTACTAACTGGTATCTTTTCAAACTTTACATCAAAATACATGAGAAAACTTTGTTGTACTGCATCTGAGTATTAAAACAAGAAGCAAATTATTTCCCCTGGAAAAATGATAGCCTTGTTTTCGACTTTTCAATATTTATGCTGTATATGGCCTCTTATATTTAAAACCCAACTGTTAAGAAATAATAAACAATTTAAAAATAATGAAGAATGCAGAATTCAAGAAGGAAATTAAAATTTGAAACCTAATATAGCCCAGTTATGACCGTAAAGCATTTTTCATGTAGATGAATTATAACAATCATAAAATTTGGTTAAAATGAACCCAGTGGTTTAAAATCGGATTCAGCACACCCGAATTATGAAAGAAAAAGTGGTTCCCAACTTTTATGCAAAATTGCACCTAAAAGTCACTTTTTTTTTCAGAAATCCCACTAGTCTATACAGTACTATATATATACACCGAAAGCACTACCTTGAAAATTTACATCTGAACTAAGAAAATAATAAAATATAAAAGTAAGGCTAGACTATTTCAGTATAAACAACAAAGTAAGTGACATCTCCACGAAGGTCCATAACCCCTAAATAAATTATACTCAATAAAAATAAATATATAAACAGAATTGATAAACTGAATAATTCGCATATGTAAATTGTGTGTGATAACCGAAAATGTTTATATAAACAACTTGTACCTCAACACATCCCAGCTGTAAATTAAGCTATGTTTTACGTTGCCACTGTATTCACTATTTATGTAAAGGAAATAAATGTCTCTACTTTTCATATTTCGTCAAGTCTCTTAGATGAGATTCATATCTAACTCCCATCAACTTTGATCTCTTGCATATATTTCATCCAAAAAGTATTTGAAAACTTCTTTTCTTCAGTATTTTATTCTTTACAAATATTTGTCATCGTGAAAAATTACTTCCCAACCGTGTACACCAACTTGAACATCACGTACTTGCATTTCAACAGACAACAATTCATTCGCTCATTACTCTCATGACAAATAAAATCTTCAAATAAATGTCACTTTTAAAGAAACAAGAGGAATGTTGAAAATTCAATGTAATACCGGTGAGAAAAAGGCTAGTATAATTTAACTATATTATTTTTGTAACCAATTCAATCATTGATAAGTTAGAAAAACATTTTCTTTTGAAAAAAAAAAAAAAAAAAAAAAAATAGTATTTATTGGTAGTCTTCCACAGCAATAATTCCGAGAAGATTACTCTTGACTGTGTTTTGGTATGGAAAATGACGTTTTCTTTCTTTTGAAAGTGTACTTTCAGCGACATACCGTAATAAAGTGAATGCCTTTATTCCATACCATCGCTTTGTGAGCTCGCTGTGTCAATAAATTCTATCTATATAGCGTTAACTAAGAAATACGTGCAAAGCTTGCACAAAACCGGTTCTGACTTTGGCTGTCGACTTCCAGGACCTCTTTTTCGTTTTTCTTTTTTTTTTTTGTTAGTCGTTACGACTTTGTCGATAACTGTGCAATCCAGCAACATTCTTTCCTTAGAATTTCTCCAATATCGTCAATTTCATATAACGAACAAAGGGCTTTCATTCCAACCCTTTAGAGCTATTTTTTACTAACCATTTTCCAACTCATAAAGACAATTTTCCTTACAATTTAAAAAAAGTGTTTCCTTGGAATCAGAGGAAAAATAACAACGATTCAGAATTCCAAGAATTTAGAAGATGACAACATATGTTTACAGTTGTTTAATTTCATTGTAAAAATGATTTATTGATACTTAACTGCTGCTATTATCTTCAATTATCAAACTTAAATAACTGGTTTATATATTTGTAAATAAGTGTTTCGTGGATACTAACTGACAATGTAGAGTGATATAATATGATTTAATACGCAGTTAATCGATGAATTTGCACATTGAACTATTCAACATTTCGTTTTCAAATAATTTTTGAATTGGATGACTCCTACAATATATAAATTTGAGTGCAATAATTGGATTTCAAAGCAATATTAATGAAATTTATATATTATATAGCAATATTAATGAAATTTATTTAGTGTGTGAAACATACATAAATACTTTTAATTTCAAGGGGACAAATATAATGAAAAGAACGGGAATAAATTATTTATACAATATAGCATAAATTAAATTATTAACAAATACTGCATTTTCGGCGCTAGAACCTGCTGTTGAATGTTCCGGGTTATAAATGGACAGTAAAATATTTTAAAATTTATTTCCTCAAGGATGACTCTCGGGCTTCTCTTAAAATGGGTAACAGCAGTTATAAAACCCCGTTAGTATAGTAAAGGTTGGCCGGAGTGCAATGATAAACACGTAGCTTTCTATTCTTGTCGAGGTTTATGAATGATACGATAATTTCGCATGATGTGGTATACCATAATTATGACACAAGGGTCCCTTTACCTTTTCATGTTATCTCCACGAACTTCTTGAGCTCCTGCAGTCCTTTACTTCCACTACTTCCTATAATATAAGAATCTCCAAGCTCTATATGACCTTCCATGCTCCCTATCTCCAAAAATTCGCGTTTCCGCTGTGATTCTCACATATTTTTTTAATTCCTCTTTATCAGTGTATATAATATATCAAAAGCACCAGTAAAGTGCAACTCTAATATGTACACCCACTACTTTTACTTAGAGGAAAGATGTTATAGCTGTCGCAATTAGGACTAAACCTAAGATAAATTACATTGCAGTGTATCGTCTCTGTTCATAGAAAGAGAGAGAGAGAGACAGAGAGAGAAAAAAGGGGTATATTGGGTATAGGAGGGAGTGTTAGATTTGGAAAGGAAACGAACAAAAATGTTTCGTAGAACTAATATAAGAGAACTTTTTCTCTTTCTAAAAACGAAGAGGAAGCGATCATCCATCATACAAGTCAAACCCTTTTGTCCTTCCACCAAACATGCTATTTGCTACATTAGTGTCATTTTGTCAAAGAAGTGTGAGTATTACATCAGAGATAGAAAAAAAGACTATTCTAAAGACATTATTTCAGCATCATTTATGCTTTTCTTTTTTTGTTGTAGCGTAGAGGTGTACAAGTCACTTTCATTAGTAGAGTTGTCTTTCAGGGTGAAAGAATGTATTAATGAGGAAGAAAAAAAGAGAATAGAGTGATATTTAATTAAATCATCACGGTCGGTATGCTGTTTGTCATCTCATCTTAGAAATTAACATTGCAATGGTTCTACAAATGAAGTCACTTGTGTTTGTCACTCAAAAAGGTTTTAGAAGCTCTTAAATTTTAGATCAATCATGATGTTTTTCGAGTAGGATTTGTTTTTATACTGTATATTGCCGATAATTTATGCGGTGTCTAAGCAATGTATCGTATCACGTAATTATAGAGAGCATATACGTTTCATATAAAGTTACTCGTAATATATTTATGTTTCTAAATTAAAAACAAAATAGTTTAAATATAATTTTATGGGTTACTGTATAAAATGAAACTACTATAGTGCTAATGAAATTTATTACCTAAAACGCCGACGTACTAAAAACATTTATTTCAATACAAAAATATTTAATTGACATGTTCAGCAGTCTTCGCTTGGTAACTATTTGCTCATTTTCTTACAAACAGATTATATTTCTTTCGATTTTTGTAGAATAAAAAAAAATTATATTAATTATTTATACCAAGAACGATTATATTGTACATTCAATAAGTAAACTTGTTAATTTAGGTACGATAACTATATTTTCAACATTTATTTTAATTAACTAGTAACCGATGTTCTACCAACTGCACTATTCGAACTTAAGTAAACGATATTTGTGGACTCAATCAATTTTTATTATACCGTGGAGATTCAGTCTCTGCGTTATAATAATAATAGGTCTATCAATGATAGTAACACGAGACAAAATATTTGTGTAATACATGATTGAAAAAAAGTATCTAATATGTCAATTTCCATCTCTAAAGTTATGTATAGTATAACTTTAACTTACCTTTATGAATGCAGCTATGGAAATACAGGGCCAAGTATAGGTTGTTACATATCCAAATTCACTTCATTACACTGGTTTTTCACGCTTATAGCAAATCACGATTCAAATATTTATATCAGTTACTTCGAACTGTTCAAATTTTGTTATTCTCCTATAACTATTGCGAGATAGTAAACTGTACCCACTGATCACTTGAGTATCATTTTCATAGACCTTGAGTAACGCCGCTACTCTGATGTAACTGAGATTGTAACCGTGTCAGAAACTGAAGAACATTATACAGTGTTTTTCTGTAGAGAACGGTCGAATAGATGTTTCCGTTCGGAGTATTAAACTACATTTTATCGTACAGGTATAATACATAATAATAATAATAATAATAATTTATTTACACCGTGGCAAATAGTAGGACTCTAGACCCTCTCTTACCTAGTACCACGTTTTCAGTACAAATTTACATTGCATATATGTTGATACAAAGTGACAATGACATAATATAATAACACTAAAATATTTCAGCATAATAATAAAATAACAAGAAAATAATAGTGTGAATTGCAATTTTTAAAAAAGAAGAATATCAGTAACAATTAAACAACAAGAGAATAACTGTGATGTTAATTTTTATATTTATAAACAGAAGTATATATCAATAACTTAATAAAACAGTAATGAATAATATAAAATTTCTATTTAAAAGAAAAAATGAAATAATATTACATCACACTTGCACTCACACACACACAATCACACACACACATGTACAGTGGTTATAAGAATTAATCATAATAAAATATGAATTAATTTGAAATAACTAGCCAGAAGTAAAGGTATTAATTGACTATTACACAACTGTATAAACACAGTGCAGATTCCGAAGAAGAACATATTTGGAGATTGATGTATCTCGACTGAAGATTTACCTATTCAAGTCAGAAGATTAACCTATGGATTCAAGCTCGTTATGTCATCAAACTGTTTTGACAGGTAAGTAAACCGATTGTTGACCATTTGTTCGGGTGCTTGTTTCAAATTCTCTATTTTCTATACAAATCGCAAGAAGGTTAAAAAAATTTTGTTGTGTGTCAGAAACACCCTTGATGGGTTAATCGGTTAGGGTTTTTAAGAATTAATATGTAGTATATACCAGAAGTTAACCTACCAGAGCTGAAAGCTTAGCTAACCAAATCTGACCTACCCCTCTTCTCAAATAATCAAAACGTGTTATTGTGAAGATCTAATTTTTGCTGTTAATCTACTGAATGTGATCTCACCAACAAGCATACTTCTGGTTCATCAGGCATGTCCATTTTCGCATTTTCCTCTCGATGACGTTTAATATCTGTTCTTTTATTTTTTGCTGCTATCTTTTTCAGAGTATTCTTATTAATACATTAAATGTTTCACTGTGAATACCTGCTTGCATTAGAATGTTTTCTAGTTGTTGGTGACCATCATTTTCATCTAGTTGTTCTTTATCACTTATTTCATAAATTTCATTTTCGTTAAACTCCATAATTGAGGTTAAAACTATATTATTATAATAGGAATCGAATGACCCAAATACAATCAATTATCAGATTGAAATTTACAGTATACGATAAGGGATGAAAAGGGTAATTTTCACATTCCATCAAGAAAAGAAGTCAAAAAGGA
>JAQIWE010000264.1:0-25511 GCA_034698565.1 Campodea plusiochaeta
TTTACGCCCCCTTCATTCCCATTTTATTTTACGCCCCAGGCAGCTGCCTGTTTCGCCTGTGCCTAAATCCGGCCCTGAGAGAATAAGGTTACAAATTTTGTGTTGGAATAAACCTTTTAAATTTTCTTTGCATTTTTTATCATAATTTGGAATTTATATTACCACTACATCTTATTTTCTAATAGAATTCAAGTTTTTAGAGCATTCATAACATATTTTTAAAACAAATCTTTCACAATAAATCAATAAATTAAAGGAGCATTTTTTCACAGCGGGAAGTCATCTTTTCCAACACAGCTTAACGATTTCTTGGGAAAACGAGTACAATAGAGAACAAACAAATTAAAACTGCTTATGTGTGTTGGAAAAGATGGCTTCCCGCTGTGAAAAAATACTCCTTTAAGGAATTCAAAATTTTATTTGAAAACATCCACGAAGTTTTCCGTTGAACATTGTTCCCTTTCTCGGTTTCTAAACAACCATATAATATCATCAACAGTTTATAATTTATTCTCCTTTCATTTTTAATTATTACAAGGTAACAATTAGAGCCCTACCCAAATAGGAATTCTCCACGCAAAGATTCTAAATCCGGGTCTCTTTTCTGCTGTCCATGAAATACCGGTACGTGCAAAAATGACGACTTTTATATGAAATAAATCGTAGGTGTGCAAAAAAGTGGGCCTCTTGGTATGACTAACAAGTCGCTGTTGCTATGACATACTTTTTGTTTACAAACCTACGCTCATCGAATTTCAAATTTCATGCTGACAATCCGTTACTTTAGACTTTTCGCACACAATGGTATTTTAGCCGAGCCTACAAAATATTATAATAGACTGTAAGATAAAATTATATTAAATAAAGAATTGTTTATTTACAATGTTTGCGACATCACGTTTTTCGAATTTTACACTTTTTTTAGGGTTTCGAGTTTCTTTATCTCACAATATATTTAGTACAAGGTTATTATAGTATTTTTTGAGTGACTGATGATATAATTTTTATCTTGAAATGATTTTTTGATTGATCATTTCGGTGCCAGTTACGTAAGACGAGTATCGTGTTATAAAACATAAGAAAATCAATCCTACTGACAAGGACGTGTGCTTTGTAACTGTCATTTTGGAATTTCCTATTAAAAATAACGAGAGGACCTTCTATATGAATTTTCAGAAAAGTCACATGTTACGAACAAAAAGCAGTAATAGTAGCAGAAAATTCGCCATTTTCTTCTTTTTTTTAAATCATTAAATCAAGAACTTTCATATTACTTTTGAGGAAAGGGGAACAATAAGCAAATTGTTGTTGTTGTTTACTTTATATTTTTGTAAAACATCAAAGATAGGCAAACGACATTTCTGTTTATTTATATAGCAGGAGTTTTGACCCGACTATCAGGGTATGATACTAAACCACCCATATTCTGAATTCAAAATTCCTCTAATATAAAGAATGATAAAATAATTTTGTGATATTTCTATATATTTTTGAACAAAAACTAATGTAAACCCGTGCTAGATCATGGTAAGCCACTATTCATGTAAACTCATCTAATGTGGAACAGCCTACTTATGCTTCCTTATGCTACAAGTATGCTTCCGATCAATACTGGTTCAACAATGTACATATTGGGAGCATCTAAGATAACAATTACGCACTGGTCAACAATCAACAGTCTGACGTGTTCTAATAATTATCACGTCATTATTAAAGTTTAAGACAAAGCAAGTCGAAGGTCGTGGGTTCGAAACTGCTCAAGTCAAAAGTGACGAACTTGATCTTTTAATTAAAACGATTATAATATTATCGATAAAAAATTCCAAGAAATAATTAATCTGCTCCGATATACAAAGTTGCTTACACTCATCAGCGGAAGGACTCTTGGTTTAAAAAGAACTTTGTTTACTCATAAATAAAGAACAAGACAAGGGGAACAATGAGTATTTATATAATTCTTATTTTAATGTTGTATAATTATATGCTTATTAGTGCTGCCGGCGAGCGAGCTTTCCTGTTAGCTCGAGCTCGGCTCGTTTGGAAGAGGGTTATAGCTCGAGCTCGTCTCGTCTAAACGAGCGAGCAAGATTTGAGCTCGTCTCGCCGGCAGCACTAATGCTTATATCTAACAAAAGATTTATCCGAAATTACAAAATTAAAATAATAATATCCTTCACCGTTTGTGTGCATAGCACGATAACAAAACTCATTATGCATTATACTGTTAACTGTATATTATAACTAATCAATTATGCAACTACAGAAACTGAACTTTATTAAAAGGAAAGATAATCACTTATTATTTTCATTAGTGATATTAATGCATGTATGGAAAGTAGGGTTATTGATTTTAATATATATATTTCGATATACTCTTGCTGTCGTATTACTCCTTATGAGAAAGAACCGAGTTATCAGTGTAGTAGACGATTCCAAGGCGTACTCCCGGAAACACTTCGACATCACCATTACAAGTATTAACCTATTCAATATTACAACTACAGGCTACACCCCATAGTTACGTCACTACAAAAAATAATAAATACAATATTAATTTGTAATCGGCCTTCGCATACTTATGCTGCTGACACCATAGCCATTTTTATTAAGAGAGGTCAAGAGTGCCACAGCGGAAAGGATCAGAAACTATTATAAGACCGGATGGACATTATAGTTTAGATAATCGGATAACAGTAACATTCGTGGAATGACCAAAAGGGAACAATGAGCAAATTTGTTGATTTGTGCTATACTGTCGATAGTCGTCGATACTGCTAATAATTTAATTTAATTATTAATATTTAAGGTGAATTTCTTTGTTAATAATAATTCTTTAAAATAATTACAAAAAATGTATTATAAACTAGGATTAGATACCCTATTATAAAAACACGAAGAAATTTTAAATAAGCAATTCTGACCTGTGTAAAAATATCAAGGGTATGTGAAAAACATTTTATTCATTTTGCTCAATATAATCTAAGCTGATAAAATAATGACAGCATCCAAAAACTACATAATATAATTATAGTGTTTGAAAGAAACCTGAGTTTATCATCTCGTGTCAGTACTTATTACTCCAAAACTCGTCAAACTTATTATAAAACTATAATAATAAGTTAAGAAACTGCTCCTCCTAAAAATTCACCAATCGTGCGTTACTCCTCAAATCGAACGTTCTCTAAAAATTCGAATCTATGAGGTCATTACCCTTTTGTTTTAAAACGTTCATTAGTAAAAACATGCTAACTCTCACTAAAAACCATAACTGCATTGCGGAATGTTCTTTAAAAACAAAGCACCACCGCCCACAGGTGAGCGAACGAAATATTTCCTTCTTTTTTCGAACGTTTCACAAGGTCGTTGCTATGACAACACTCCTGCTGGTCCCTTCACTATTCAACAAGATAAAAATGTATGGAATGTGTAACAAGAGGCCATCACGTTCACTATAACTACCAACAAACAATGGGAGTGATATTATGGTGAACTAGTGATATTATGGTGCAATCAAAAGGTGATCAGAGAATAAATTAGTTGTGGGTTTGGAAGTTCCGGCATTCATTTTTTGATCGCGGAGTGAAAAAGATTTTTCATATTTCAATAATTTAAAATTGTTAGCAACATTTTTACATTTTAAAAACAATTTTAATAAGATATGCTGACGACAATCGAAACGGGAACAATGTTCAATTTTAAGAAATGCATTTCAACATTGTAATGTTTCAGATTTTCTGAAATTTTCTACTGGTAGATCTAAACATTTTATAAATCGTTCTCGATAAAAATGTCAAAATCCTATATATACATTTATAATGCATTTTCAAATATAATAATAATAATAATAATAATACAAACAAATTCAATTATTATACAAAATCAACAAATAATATGCTCCATTTACTTATTGAGATAACCATCCCCATATCCCACATTCACAACCTACAATAATTATGATGAAGTTTATATTCCCCTTTATAAAAACATGGAATATACTTTGGAAATATTCTGACGATTATAATTCTATAGTGCTTCCAAAATCTTACGGACCCAAATCGATTAACCCATCAAGGGTGTTTCTGACATTCCAACAATTGATATAATCCTTTGTTGACTTATTTGTTTTCTTTGACCAACTCGCGACTTGTATAGAAAATAGAGAATTTGAACAACCCAAACATGTGGTCAACAATGGGTGTCAAAATAGATTGAAGACATAACCAGTTTGAGTCCGTAAGATTTTGGAAGGACCCCAAAATTATATTGCATTTTATACCAAAATGTTGATAGCTTCTGCTCCATATATTATTTTACAACTGACCAAAGAACGTAAAAAAAAAGAATGCTCCCACAGTTATCGGTATTTTTTTTTTCATTTGCTACCGCTGTAACACCGTTGTCTTTGCTTTCTATATGATACTACAGTGTAATTAAAGGAATAAAACTGCCTTGGGTAACCATAGAAACTGGTTGTGAGCAAAAGTTCACCAGCTTTTATAATACAAACTTTGTGAGAGTAGTAATGTTTTATTTTAATATGGCATGACTGATGGACGTTTCAACAGTAATGTGCGATTGCAAGGCGCCACTACGGAATCACTAGACATTGTAAAAGTCAATAATTATTGCCATAAATAGATAAAAAAATTATTACTCACAGTATACATGTGCAAAAGTATTTTATTATGTATGCAGCCCATTTTAAATATTAGATTTGATGTGATTTGAAATTTTTGTTTTAAATCGTGAAGGGGACAATGAGCAAATTTTGACTCTTTCCTTTTTCTTAGTATGTATTACTAATTTTGTTCTTATTTTTTTTAGATATTTAAAAGTTTGTTTGAATCAGTCGGTGCCACGTTTTCCTACGCAGCTTATATTTCCCCTGGGATATCAATGAAAAGGGAGGAGTACGAAAAATATGCGCTGAAAAACGACTCAACGAGGCACCCGACAAGCAAACTAATAATATGTAGAGGACAGCAGTGTGTATAACAGCGATGCCTTCCTACTGCAGTTATCTCTCAATCTGTTGATTCTTATTAGGTCAATGATACTTGAGATAATTATCCAACTTTTATAAATTAAAAAGTATTTACGCTCCGATGCTTATACAGATTATGTTGCATCATGCTATAATGTTGTGGAGAACAAAATTATGAGGAATAATTGAGGCTAATGCGTGGCTCAGAGCGTATTTTATGTCGATTATTAATGTTAGCGCTAAAATATCGGATAAAATTTCATGATGCATCGAAAAAATCATAAAAATATAATTTATAACTGTGAAGATTAAGTTTCTTTTTTGTTTTTATTTCGGAATTTTGCATAATATTAAATCAAAAAGGGAACAATATACAACAGTGATGATAGATTACAATCATATTAATATTAAAAAATAATAATCACACACAAAAAAAATCTATTCCAAAAATATGCACAACATACTTTTAGTTTAGTTATGATATAATAACAAAGTAAGATTTTACGAATTCCGTCTCTGCATTGTTGTGACGTCACATCTCTTTTTTTAATCGACATAACTCAGGAACAGGAAGTAGTTTTTAGACTGATAACATTTAAAAAACAAAAGAAACGAAAAATTCCAACAACATCTCGAAAAGAAAAATGCATTTTTCCGCAATCAAGGTAGGCTAGTGAATACATTTTCCAAATAATTGAAATATATAAAATTTTAAAAATCATTTAAATGTCAAAAGGGAACAATATAAATACTGTTTTGTGTTCTCAAATAGGAAATTTCTGAACTCAATAATAATAATTTTAAATATATTTTTATTTTTCCTATTACAATATATCACTGGACACTAATTATATTTGTCATGTAAAAAACAAATTCATTTCATTCTGATATGATCTTGATATTATCTGTATTATACAAATGACTTTATAGTCCCTACAATAAAACTACATAGTCTAATTCGTTTCTAAGAATACTTCATGAAAATCGATGAAATAAGGGGGATAATAAAAATCAACAAATAACATTCCCATGTTCGAAATAGAATACAGATGACCTTTAGTTCGCGAGTCACGAAATCACCACGAATTTACTTGATTATGACAATAATCATCAGTCAAAAAAACAAGATGGCGACGTCTACGATTTAATTACTATAATTTACAAAGAGTAGTGACATCGAATGAGCTTTCGGAATGCGGTAATGAACTAACATAATAATTCTCAAGATTTAATATTCATACATAGTGCACACGCACTGCCGCGGAAAAAACATGGCGGCACCAACAAAATTTCTTGTCGCGCCACTGCAAGAGAAGAAGTCTCATCTAAAAAAACTGAGATAAAATTCCTCTCAATATTATATCGGCAAAGTGGTTTGACCCCGTCAGATGACCTCAAGTTCTTTTTTTTCGTAAAAAATGTCGTTACACGTTATTACATAAAAAAGTTGTATTATCGTTCGCAACAATAGCATTGTATGGATCGGTAAATATAATTTGAAAGTTTTGATACCGGGAAATAAATTTCGAATATTGAAATAGAAGTGGAACGTTTCCATGGCAATATTATAATAAGTCGAATATATTTGAATTATAAATTTATAATTGGAAAGTAATTTTTCACTGTTTTAGATAAAAATATATTAATTAAATTTTTCCTTGATGTTGATATTTCTTTTTTATAAAGAATATAAATATATAAAACATCGGATCATAATCCTCCACAGTGGAAGATTATATGACTAAATTGGTGTGAGGGCAAATCCTAACATAAAAAGGGTGTTATGAACATGGTGTGTAATGTTCTTATTAGTGTTATGTTCATTAGCCTCAATTTGAATGTTTTTATTGTACTCCTACATATCAAAATCTAATTTTAATTTAATCTGTTAATAGGTCTAGTCTAATAATTATGAAGGCATCATTTTTTATTCCTGTTCCGTAAGTAGTATCAAAATATTGTCTGTAAGGCCTAGTATCAAAATATTGATAAAAACATTTCTATATTCTATAGATCTATAGACTTGCAATCAATTTTTTCTGTTTCTGAATGTTATTATAAAAGCTTTAAATTTTAAATTATTACATCTTGTTTCTCCTTGACCGTAAATATTTGTGATATTTTCCTTCCCTTTTTCTCACAGTATTTTTCTCTTTTAATTAAATTGCTCCGCCATTGCTATAACATTTAATTGGACTGTCTTGAGGACTTCAATGACAATTTATTACATGTCCTTGCGTTCTATTTTATCCCAAAAAGGCCTGAAGAAAATGATCGCGTTTTTTCCGTGACCCTAATAAGACACAGCAGTCAACAACAAAAAGTAAATGACTACCTGTTCTTTTATGATGAATAATTTCCTTTTAATGCAAAAAAGGTAAATAAAGGGTGTAAAATCTCATTATATTATTGAAAAAATTCCTTGAATATTGGAGAAATTTAGGACCCAGCAATTTGGTACCCTTATAGTGAACCCTACTGATTTGCGGGTATCTGCTGGGTGGCGAGAGTATTGACCCACCCGATTGTTATAGTGTTTCCAAAATCTTATGGACCCAAATCGATTTAAGCCATCAAGGGTGTTTCTGATGACAGTCCAACAATTGATAATCCTTTGTTGACTTATTTGTTTTCTTGGACCAGCCTGCGAATTGTATAGAAAATACCCAATTTGAACCACCCAAACAAGTGGTCAACAATGGGCCCGTCAAAATAGTTTGAGTCCGTAAGATATTGGAAGGACTATATTGGATCCAGGACCACTCTTATTTTCCTTGTAATAATAAAACAATATTTTTGTGTTTATATTAAATTTAATTGTATGCTGAGGTTTGCCTGTCTTTGACATTCATTTAAAAAATATATAATTAAATCGCCATCATCAAGACAGGACTATTTCCAAAATAGAGCTTCTTCTCAATCTTCATTGGTTATTGAATATAAAGTTCGAAGTGTTTTTCAGAACATTATATAAATGACAAAAATAATGTGATATACACCAGAATTTTAAGAGATTCTAATATTCTGCCTTTCCTGTGATATTTTGTTAAATATTTGTAATTTTCTTCCATGCTTTCGTGGAGGTTCTGTACGCAGTCATCGACCTATACGGTTGCAGAAAGCGTTGAAAAATATATAGAAAAAATATAAAATACGGTGGAAAAATGATATCGTAATAAATAACCGTAAATCCTGTATGCATTATATCATTCCAACAATTTATATATTATATTATTATTGTAAAGTTTTGTAATTTTCCGGAGAGAGCTTAGAGAATGCTGGCTAATGATACGAGGAGAATGAGTTTGTTTATTGTCAATAACAACACCAGGATTATCACATACTTCCCATTTTCAATTATGGACAGATGAATATTTTCAAAAATTGAAAGTTATATAGAGATAAAATTGTTTGTTTTCGACAATAGGACAACTCTTTTGAAGTTTTGTGTGTTTATTGTTGTTATTCTGAAGAATGAAGAAACCTGAAAATACAAGAAACCCTTCTGAACCGAAAACAAGATATAGGAATTCTAAATTTGAGTAGTCAGTTCAATCTGTGAATGAACTTTGGTGACAATAGTAGACGAGGGGGGGAGGGGGTGGCGACAAAAGTAGATGAAAAGCAGACTACCCTTACCCTTGAAGATGAACCGGATGTCCCAGCAGCTGGACCGGAAGTCCTCTCATTATTCTGATGGCGATAATACGATCTCGCTTCGTGAGATATTCCTTTATACGCTAACAAACGAGGTATTGTACTGTTCCCAGCGCCTTGTGACGAAAACTTATTCTTGAGTGTGACATTCGAATTTAGAACAACACTTTTATTATCGGCACGTTCGCGATTTAATAACTCGTCCGATGAAGTTTTCTTAATAACACCTAACAACACACATTGTTGATTCTTCCCCATGACAACACCGACTAAATAAACAAAACATTCGCAACTACATCGCACACAGATCCGCACACCACGGCACTCACAAGTGAAATGTGAAATTGTTCCGAGAGAGAGAGAAAAAGGGGGTGGGAGGGTGGTATGACCCCCTCTCCCTCCTCCCAACTGGTACTCGTTCTGGTTCCAGCTGCTCATACATTTCCAAACATTTATCTCAATTATTATGAACAATGAACAAAATGTAAGAATTATTAAAGATATGCATTTTGAGATTACATGTTTTTATGTGAGAATAAAGAGAAGATTTAAGTTTTATTTGGAGTTAGGAGTTAGAGTTGGGGGTGAAAATCACCTCATGATGTACTTATGCACGATTTGTTTATTGTTACTCTGCTACCACTTTTGAATGAGAACATGGAAACACGTTTAGCTTAAAAAAACTCTTTTATTCTTTTTTGTTGCCAGCAGCTAGAATGACAAAATATTTACATTGAAGAAAGTTTGTCAAAAAGACAAAAACTGGAACCATCACACGAAGGGGAAACAGGAGGAAACCACGAGGGGAACAATGTACAATTCAGTTATAGAGATATGACATTCCAATATTCCTTACATTTTATTATTTAAATAATAATAATAAAGATAATAAACAAATCGAATCTCCGGAAATACGAAGAGGAACAATGTTCAACTGCAGCAAAACATTGTAATTGTATAAAACATGACGAAAAATTCAAAGAGACTTTTTTAATATAAAAAGATGTCCGAACGTAAATATATATATTTAAAATTATATTAGTCTCCGACATTTTCCAACCCATAATTCCATAATATTTTAAAATCCAATAACTCCATAAAAATTCTTTTCTTTTTTCTGCAACCCCTTTTTTCCATTCGACTTAAAAATCCATTTTTAACATAATTCCCGTAATTCATTATTCGCTGAGTCAACTTAAAGTCCCTATAAATTCTCAAGTTAGAATATAAATGTCTTTTTTCTTTTTCCACGAAAATCTTGGCTACCTTCCACTAAAAGAGAGAGAACAAAAAAGTTGAAAGTTTTGCAACATAATTTCTGAGAAGGGTATAAAAATGTCAAAATAGATGTGTATAAAATTTCAATCACAGCATCGTATACAATTCATTCATTCAATCACAGAAATCTAAACAAAAGGGAATGATGTAAAAGGACAATGAAAGAAGATGTAAATAAACAAAGAAATAGTTTTATTTATGTTTACAGCAGTTGGACAGCGAATTTGTTTTACACAGCGCAATTTTTAGGATGTGACGATCTTCTTTATTTACAAATGGCGAAAGGGGAACAATATTTCATTATAGGATCTTTACTCTCCATGACTGTCTTTATTGTTATTTATTATGTTTACATCAGAACAATATAATACAAAAAAACTACAGCAAAGCAAAAAGCAACTTCTGGTTTTGGATATTATTATAATAATAAGTTTCGATAGTTCGATATTTCCATTTGTATATTTTCCCCTTTGTTTACTTTCGAACAACTAATTTCCTTCTACTGACGAGTGAGCGGAGAAAATTAGCTGCTGTAGTAAAATCGAAATCTATATTTCTCGTATATAGTAAATTTATATTTAAATAAAATTAAGAAAAATTAAATAAGATATATACAAATTATTGAAGTATTTTTGATTTCCAATCCCCGATATTGCGTGATCGCCAGTTTATCATGATTTTTCCTTAAATTCTTTGGGTACAAACACCTTTCTAACTCAAACATATTTAAATAATAATTACACACCAACAAATTTTCTAAGAACATTTTCTAATAGTTCATCTACCTTTTTCACTAATATATAATTTTATCTCTGAAATTTTTACCTTTTTCGGACAAGGGTGAACTACCCTGCTAGGCAGTAGCAAAAAAAAAGTAAATCATGCAATAAAAGAATAAAATTCACCCTCCGTCCACCCCCTAGGGGGTACACCACCACTTAAATGAGCGAATAAAAGGGATTTTAGCACCCGGCTTCGATTTCGTTATACTTCGATGACGCTTGGAGGGTTGCCATATTTTACGGATTTTTTTTGTTTGGTTTTACAACATCCTGTGCTTTTTTCTGGTTATGAGTTTTTTTTTTTTTTTTTTTTGCTTATTTCAAAATGTAAATTTATTTGTCAATAAATCTGTTTTAAATGTGCACTACCGGTATATATAAATTTAATAGTTTGCTTTTGAAGTTGGTATAAATAAATAAGAGTTATTTACATTTATAGGGAAAAAGAGACTCGACTGACGCACCTTCTTAAGTGCAAAGTCGAAAATTAAAAGCCCATTGAAAACAAATGCTATCTTGTTCGTAATTTCCATTTAAAAACTTACTATATAAAATATATATATATTTATCAAAATAATGAAAATATAGTCCCGTGGCATTTTTTTCCTTATTTGAAATTTTGTCTCGAAAAATAATGTCATAAAAACTGACCCAATATTAATTTTGTACTGCTGTCTACAAACCTATATGAATAAAATAGAAAGAAGGGGAAAAAAAGATATTTTCAGCGTGGCGTCGTCGTTCAAGGGTGCAATAATGCAGGTGACGTTCATTGTCCCCTTTCTGGATGAATGAAAAGATTCTGTAATATACAATAAGGTACATAAAACAAAATTATGAAGACCCCCCCCCCCCCCCTAAAATAAAGTTGAAATAAATGTACAAATTTGGTACCATAACAGTTTTATAAATAGGTTCAGTTTTTATAGAAAATTAATAAAATTGCCTTTTCTGATGACCCTATTATATTCTCCTTGTTCCAATTCTTCAATATGGCGTACTTTATAAACAATCGTCGAAAAAAGAATGGAACCTACATAGCTAGTAATTTTCTACTACAGCAGATGGCTTATCCCAAACAATAATATACATTTGATGATACATGAAGGATGAAGCTGAAACAATATTTCCCAGAATTCAATGCAACCGGTTCGTCACAAAATATTCGAGAAGTTAGAAAACAAACCTTCGGATGATAAGTAACTTTATTTGCCCTACTATTATCTAGTAATTACTATTTGCAAGATTTTTGAGATCATAGTCCCCTTCAGTCATATTTGAAATATTTAGAATAACAATAAAAGCATTATGGGCAAGTAAAGTAATATTATAATTATAGTTCTGCAAGCGTAATTTTTTTTCTCATTCTTGTCAATATCATAATAAGTAACCATCTATAACAGAAACTGAAAAGATCTCAGAAAAATTGAATCACAAAACTGGCTCACGTGAGTTCGATGACCGCTTTCGAACTAATTCAATATTTTACGTCACCACGAAAACTTGGTCAAGAGTGGGATTCGAACCCACATATACACATCATTGTCTTTTATTTATTATACCGCTGCTATAAATAAATTAAAAATCAGGAGGAGTAAAATTTATACTTTTAATGAGCACATAACAATCGATTTGCATATATTGTTCCCCTTTTGCAACAATTATCTGAGAACCAGCAGTTTAAAAGTTGTACAATCTCACGAGTCAGTCACATTTATGCAACATAAAGTGATTTTTCTGCAATAATTCTTACTCTTCATGTAAAATTTCTTCATTGATTATTTTACAATTTACACATATATAAATTATAATGATCGAATTAGTATAAAAACATCGCTCCAAGTAAAATCCTCATATTTCGAAATAAAAGTACATAACGAGGCCAAAGCCCGGCCTTTAATATTAATGAGTCTCCTATACTATGCTTTGATTGCAACAATATGCTTTTTGATGTAATGATTTATCAATTGTTGCAACATAAATAATGTTTCAGATGAACGCCCAGTTATAGGTTAAAGTTCAGGAAATCGTGAGTGAAAAAAAAAAAAATAATGTTCTGGATTTAAAATTGTGTTTTATATTGTAGAAAAATGACTTCAAGGTTCCCTAATTGAACTATAAACTCTGAAGAATGTATTCGATCGGAATAATAATAATGGCGAGTCAATAAGCACGTTTTTTCAATATAATATTGCAATCAAGAAGATTATTGTGAAAATATGTTTTTAATCGTTTCTCAATTTTTGAAAGAATTAAATGTCAAGAGGGTAATTGCGAAATAATATGATAATTAAGTTAGTAAGAAATTTTCTGATCTTTATGTAAAAAGAATAAAAATTCTAGCCTGTGTCATAAATTCAATAGTAAATTTAAATAGACAAAAAATTACAGAAAATTGAAGAATGCATTAATTTCAGATATTCATTAAAATTTCGAATTTGATATCATTGTTCCCTTTTAACAACAATAAACATCACGACATCATCATAATACAGATTTCTCTAAAATAAATAAAAAAAACAATCTTTATGACATAGTACAGGACAGTTTATTGTTATATATTTTTCTATATTATTATTATATATTACTGTAATTTAGTGAAATATTTTCGAATGACATCATAAAAAATTAACACATAAAAAAAGTGCTTCACTTTCGATGTGCCACAGAGTACAATTACACCGTCCTCATTATTGTTGAATCGACAACAATAAATACAATTTCCTCTTTTATATTTCAATATTTCCTTTATGTAAAATAACATTATTGACTGGTGAAAGTTCTGTTTAAATGAAGCGAGGCACAAATATTATTATATTTTCACCGTTACTTATTTACTTTTAGTTTCATCTGCAAATAATTTAAAGTTTTTAAAATATTATTATTATTAATGTTTCGGAGATTTGGAGAAAGGATGACTTTCACTCAAGATAATCAATAATATTGAATATTGTTTGTATTTATTTTAGAATATTTTCATGTGAAAGTCAACAATGGAATTCAGGAAGTAAAATTTAAGAGTTATTTTAGAGTTATGTTAATATAGTATATGCCACAAGAATGTATTAAATAGAGGAAGTCGATTGTTATAAAGGGAAATCTTAAGTTGGAATTTATATCTGTAATTATGTAATACGGAATATGTTACCAAAAAATATTGACAAAATTCTCTGTTATCATAAAAGTTATTGTTCATTATTTTCTGGTATTATATATAAAATAAGAAAAAATAGTATTTTTAATAATCTGTAAAATGTATAGCTAAACCTGTATTTTTTGTCAGCGGGGAGCTGCACTTACAACACACATAAGCCGTTTTACTTTCTTTGTTCTCTATTATACTCGTTTTCCCAGGAGACCGATAGCTGTATTGGAAAAGATGACTTCCCGCTGGGAAAAAAATATCCCTTTAAGGTGAAAGTAATGTCAAAAATTCTTCTATTTGCTATATACAATATCCCAGTTATTATTGTATTTTATAACATTTTGTATTTTTCTATTCCGCCATCATTTACTGCTGCATGTTTATCCCAATATATTTTTTTAACTCTCTTTCGATCCATATATGCTGGATAAAAGGTACTTGTGTCGTTTTCTACGATGTATAGAGTATACTACCGATGCATACAGCTTATCAAAAGGTTTTGAATTTCATTGATAAAATACTTGAGTATAGCCTATATCTGCATATACACTATATATAGCACGTCATTTTATATACGATAAGGTATATGTTGATATACTTGATAGTATAGTGGAGTAAAAGACATTTTCAACTCTATTCAACTTCAGTTTTCACTAACGTTCTTGATGCCATGACACCATGTTATTTTGAAAGAGTTTTTGGAAAATATTCTTCCTTAGCTACTATGTTCCTTCAGTGGAGAGAATTTTCAAACCATTTTGAATTTTCTTCATTACAGTTAATTTATGAAATCATAGATTGATCAATATCAGAGTAAGGCATGTAGGATCAACAGTATGGAATGATTAGTACCTAAAAGCTGGTTATACTGTCACCTAGAGGAAAAGCACATCCTTACAGTACTTTCCTATATAGGTAAAGGCAGTCACCCGTTTGTGCATTGTGCTGGGTATCAAGGGCACTAAATCACCTGATTGTTGTAAAAACTTCTATATGTTCTACGTATTCAATATAATCTTAAATGTTATTTCCTAAGCAATTATTTGTCCTTGTCATCGTTTTATTGTTTCCACTGTTGATGATCATTGTTGTGTATCTAATTCCCATATATCCTTTTGGAAATGATGCAACACTGTACACACCCATAATCTTATTTGGATATAACAATCACTAATTAAAACATCCACTACTTCCTGTACTATATTGTTGTTTAGTTCATGTTTTCTTGGTAATATCAATAACAAGTTAGAAGAAAAACAGTGGAAGAAATTGGAAACAAAATAGGAATAGATATAATATCGCGGAAAGAAGAAAGGAGATTCAAAAATGAAAATATATCAAATCTGCTTCATAAAAATAATTTCTTTCAAAAATAAAAAAAACTGTGTTTAGCCTACTTTTCTCAGTGTATAATGATACTATGAAATATGTATTTTGAATTTTGATATATAAAAATACTTAACAATTTCCTTTCATCATTATCGACACCGTACACTCGAAAGGGGAACGATAAACAATTTTATATTATTGTTGTGTCTATTATCTATTAATAGTTAATACAAGATTATCTTACGTAAAATCGACATATTATTATTGATATTGTCGTATATTTTCATAGTAGGTTTAAAATGTGCAAGAACTATAAAATGCTACTTACGAACCAAAACAATTGTAATTTCGGACAATTTATCGACCAAAGGGGAACAACGAGCTGAAAAAAATATTATTGCTGTATTTACAATCCGTAATGAACACAAAATTATATTTGTGAAATTGTTATGATCTCGTTTATAAAAATCAGGTAGGACTAATTATAATAGGTACTGCACCCTTTTAAAAAGTACTAGACGATACCAAACTACTTATAAGAAAAGTTTCATCAGTAACCAGAAGCCGGTTCTGAATAATACCCTTCTGGGGAGTAGTAGAAAACGTATAACCGCCACTCAAATTTAATATTTACGTGGAAAAAGTTACAATTTTTTATATACTTCAACCTGCAACCAGCATTTCCTCATCTAGACTACTAACAACTTTCGACGCCCCTAGCGGATAAACAAAAAATTATAACTGACCAAATTATTAGTGTTGGTGATGATATACTGGACCGTCTTACAACTTGTTGATTGTTGAAGTGGGAGGGGGGGGGGGGGTATTGTTGTTCTGTTGCCATGGAAATTCATCATTAGTCAACTCGGAAGTGGATGAGAAACTTTATGTCTGAATTATATCAATAAAAAATATATTTTGACTTTTTTTTAACCATCAATAAAAAGTATCTGTATACTTCCATTAATTAGGTATAATCAAATAATGTCGTTTCATTTTCACTTGTCATAAAGGGAACAATGATACATTTATTGCCAATGTTGTCTTATTCTTTGAAACAAGAATATTTTTTTTTAATTTCCCAACGAAAAACATTTGAAGATTTTTCCTTTAAATAAAACAATTTTGACACAAAAAGAAAAAAAATTACAATTTGAAAATATCAGCTGAAGCATCCATATAGCCACTGTAAATGTGTAAAATGATATATGTTACTTGATTCGAAGTAATAATTTTATATAAAATATCGTGATAAACTCAAAATTTATGATGCCAATTTAGTACTTTTGCACAGCCTTTGAGTTATTGCCATTTTTGTATATTGTTCCCTTTTCGGTATTTGCAATAAACTGCAATCAGTGCTGTGGGGATATCGCGAAAAATTTCAAAATGACAGGTTAATTGCTTTAACATTTTACATTCTAAAAAAAATCAATAATTCCCATACTGTCCCGCCACAGTTCAATGATCTTCCTAGAATTCTCTTAAAAATCACTTTTAACCTTATAAAGAATTGTAAACAATACGTTTCCATGCGTCGCCCAGGGTGATTTTCGAATATTTCTTCGAAACTTTACAAAATAAATAACACAGCATTCCCAAGGTCATTGTTTCATCCGCCATTTTGGAAACTTTATAATAACAACATTTCACTTTGTTTTAATGAGGAAGTAGCGAAATATTAATTAGGGAAAAAATATATTAAGACGAAACCGGTATTTGCATATAAAATGTGATATTTGAGAAATTATTATTATTGTTCTGATATTGCGACTTCCTGCAGTTTTTTTAATAAAATAAAAATACCAGTTTCTTCTTTTAAAGTTTTATTGTGTAATATGGACTTTCAAAATATGTTGAAATCTGTTAATTAAATATCAAGTCTTTAAAATGCGATTGGTATCAGACAGGTTTTTTGATAGTTTTAATGTTTATTTTATGTTTGTTCGCAACCATAGTGAATTTTAATGAAATCAGGTCAGTTTTCTGGTTTTAAACTATAAACATGATGTAACTTCCTGGTGATCTAAATGGCCTCCTGATGCACTTTTAAGAGCACAATTATAAAATTTGAATTTTCGAGTCTTTACGAGGATTTCAAAAGATTTCCTGGACTATAAGAGTCTCAATCTCGATCTCAATAAGTAATTAGACAAAAAAATCTTGAATTTTTCTTTAATTTCTTGAAAGAAGAAAAAAGTGAGGAATAGCACAATTAATTTAAATAATTTAGAAAGCATCATCTCATTTCAATGAAAGTTTGTGACAAAAAAATTGACCTCCTCCTTTTTTTAGTGTTTTATAGAATTTTGGTTTTCACTTTTTTTTTCCAGTAAAAGATATTAAAATAATTTTTTGTAAGTTTCATGACCTTCATTGATCATTGCACGAAAAAGGGAACAATATTGACTAACAGAAAAAAATAACAAGATGGATATATTTTTAAGATTATTATAACTAAAATCTTTAATAAACCAATCAACGGTAGTATATGATCACAAATAAATATAAAAAATACGAAATATTCGTGTCTCCAAAACCTGTAAACCGAAGTAAAGTATCTTCTCGTATTCCAAAGAATTTATTCGTTTTAACCTGCTGATCTTTCCAAATTGATAAATCGAACGTAGAACGCAATAAAAGGTCACTGCCCGATCTCAACAAAAATCCAGTTTCTAAGCAACCAACAAAAAACTTCTACTTCATCAAAATTCAAACATAAAATTATAACAATATAAAAACTAACTGTTCGGAATATATAACAGTGGTTAGCAACAATAAGCAGGGAGCTAATTTGATAATAATTCGATGGAAATTATTTTTTTGTTGTTGTTCGAATTATTATCAACCAGGTGCGATGACTACTGACCGCGAACCTTTATGAACTTTTAGGCGTTATTGTTTCGTTCGAACTGCACTCAACAAGTCATGGGCGAAAATTTCCTATCGATAATTTTTCCTCATAAGCTTCTGAATATCTGATATGATACAAAATCTTAAACACGCCTTTTGAAGTTAATTTCGTTATATTTGTTTTGAAATGACTTTGATTATAATAATGCTTAATTGTTGGCATTGGTTTTACCACCAGCGCCTGATACGATATACTTAAAAACACTAAATAATAGAGAAAGTTGTTGTCTTTCTACTTATTTTAGTATTATATTTGGGCCAGTATTACAGGCAAAACCATTTTAATAATTATTTTACATTTGTACATTGTTCCCCCATTCGTGTATTATAATTAATTTCCTATTCACATTTATGGTTTCCAAAACATTTAAAAAACCCTAACATCTACAATCTAATTTGCTTTCAGAGAAGTGGAGATATGACTGCAATATCAACCGAAGAATGGAAAAGGGGTAGAAGAAGAGGAAAAAAATTGAGATCTTCCAATCTGTCATTCTTTTTTATCTGCCTTTTAATAATATTTCCGCCCCAAATATTTTCTGCTAACCGAAATCTAACTTTTGAGTTCTTTCTAACATGACGTCTTGTAGTGTTTCTTCTGTACTTTACAGCCAGTTGGCAGCACCGTCAACGTCATTTCACTCACATTGAAAGAAAAACCATATCTACTTCTTGTGCCAAAATATTCTCGCAGCAAATAATAAACGAAAGAAGCAGAAGAAAATTAATAGCGGTGTCAAAACAATTTCGCATCTCGGCGATAAAAAAACATCAATTTTCATCTCACAATCGTTGAGAAAGATTGGGTTTTACATTTATTACTGGAAGGGGAACAATATTCAAGATCCAAGATGAGGATGAATTTCAAAATATTACTCTTATTAGAGCATATAGGCAAAGGGGGGCAATATACAATGTTAATTAGTAAGGCAATAAAGGCTGTCGATATAGGACAATATAATACAAAACAATGAAATTGGGCAAATGATAGTCTTTCTTTTATTTGTCAACCCTATTATATTCTCTAAACAGATTCCTTTTCTCTCTGAAAATCCCTCCGCTAAGAAGATCCCGTTGTTATTGGTTACTGTGATGAGAATTATATGAATGATTTTCTCCAGTGAAATACGTCACATGTTATAATCAAACCACAAAGAAACATTCACACAATTCACATTATAGTAGTAGTTGCTCACTCTTAGCAATGAAGTTAGTTTACATTCATGAAACACATTTTATTCATGAAAGAAATTCATTCACAGCTTTTGATGACTGTGACAATGAACAAACTTGAATGAAACAGAGTTGTTTGTTACTATTGTAGTCTCCCATTCATTCAAACTATGAATGAAATGCATAATTTCTGTATTATTATTATTATTACCATTTCAGATTTTAAAATCTACATAGCAACTAAAAAACCGACGACTTGACGATCACTTATTTCAGTGTTTTCCCCACTAAATTTCTCCATTAATAATGAATATAAGAGTCTCCAGTCAGCGAAGAAAATTCCAAATGTTAACGATTTCTTCTTGGTATTTTTTATAAATTATACTTCTCATCGAAGTTTGTACATTGTTCCCTTTCACCATTTTCGTTTTTATAGCCACATAACAATTAGAATGAACCATTATCATATTATTATAATTTAATATGCTAAAGTGTGGTAATATATTTTCTGTTTCTAACTCCCAAGTGATGTATAAAACTTGTTGCGTTCCCTCGTTCTAATATCTCCCATAGCGACCGTCGTCATGACTGTATGCTGTGAGTTCCACGTGAGAGTTTGAACGCATCAACTATTTCTGTGGAGGGAAGCTGGGGGAGTAGATAAAAAAGTCGTTGCTATTTATAATACTCAAGTTCTGTTGTCATTCGTTTTGTCACAGATAAACGTCTTTTGTTGGAGATACAGGTGCAGAAACGTAACGTGAAAAAAACATTATTTAAAGGTTGCTGATGTATATAATTATATAATCAGTTCAAGTATATAGAAAAGTATGCCTTTCAATGAGTAAACGAATATATAACATACTAACCATGTGAAAAAACAAAATAGTACCATAACAAACTATTGTTCCACTTTTTATAAATTCTTTCATAATAATAAAGAAATTATTATTATTATTAAAATTCTCGGCTGTTAATATTCGTGAACCGAATTAGTTTAGAAAAGGGAACAAATAATAAATTCACATTCGATATTCATGGATATCATTAGACTGAAATCTTTCTGACGTGGTACCGGGCAGGCTTCCAGACAGGTTACAGGTATATTCATCAATGTTGTGATTGTTGTTGTTTCTAGGTAACCAATGACGTCACGGTTGTTAGAGCTGAAGTTGTATCTGATTTTCATGAATGAAGTTATCTGAAACATTTTAATCAGCAAAGACTGAAAGAGTGGAGTAGAAAAAGCAGAAGAGAACAAAAATAGAAATTAGAGGTGTGAGTGATGAATCGCTCTTCGGAGGAAAATAGACTATTTAATCTGGATAATGTAACACATTCTATATGGATCTTCATTTAGTAATGGTACTTTAGCATAAAATCATTAGGAAACTCTTCATTATTAGTTTATACAGATTACAAAAATTCCCATCCATGCTGCGCTGTTAAACAATATAAAGGGGAACAATGAACGAATAATAATATATTTCCCCACTTCGATACATGCAAGTAATAAATAAAGTACATGACTATTGCATATTTTTTTTTAAAAGAGTTTTAATTAAATAGTTTTTCAATGGTTTGTTTCAGCTGCTTGCAACAGTTATATTGATGAGTTCGATTCCCACGATAACATTTTTTCCCCTTTATTTCTCCTAAAACCAATTCCCGACTGTTAACTGAATGATTTTAATTTCATTCGAACTAAATTCACTATCTATTCATTGATAATCACTTCCACTTGTTACTTTGTCATAGTAACGGATTATTGAATGAAACAGTTTTCATTCTCAATGACCGTAGTAGTATCGAGGAGCGTGTGAATGATCCATTCATGAATAATTAATCAACAAGCATAGCAAGCTCACGTTTACACACAGATCTTGGAAAAAAAAAACACAGAAAGGTTCTTTTTTTCTTTACGTTGAGCGGTTATAAAGTACACAAGTAATAAAAATGCGAATTGTGACGGAAATTATAACAGATACAGGATGCTGAACTATATAAAAAATGGCGGATCTCAACCAGAAAAAAAAAACATTTTATTGTATTTAATAAAAAAAAATGTTTTCATATTATGGTATAAAATAAAAAGAGTTGGTACAGTTTTTACAAGAAGTGGGATAAAGGGGGAAAATATACAAGTTATTTAAAATCCATTTATTATAACATATTTGAATATTGTTCCCCTTCTCTTTGATATAAATATTTTAATATTATACAGATAATTGAAGAGATATAAAATATTTTCGTGGAACTCAAAATCGCCAAAACGAAAGAGAAACAGACAAAAATCTAACTTCAAAACTTTGTAACCGAAATTCATGTAATAGGCCTACTACATAATTATACAAATTAGAAACGCATATGATAAATTAAGGCAGAACAAATTGAAAATTCTATATAGGGACATCTTTCCTTACGGTTGTTGCTTCCTACGACCTAACCTAACCTGAATACACTATAACGTAGAACTAATATGTCAGTAATGTCAACAAGGTCAATGTCATGGTAACCATATTCGGTACGGAAGAAAATAAATCAACACGGATTGTATTATACATGGTTTCGTATCGAGAGCAGCCATGTTGGAAAGATCTACGTCATTATTGTTGTATATTTGATATAACAAAACAAAAATTATGTGTAACTTATTTACAAACACGGTGTGATCACAATGTTTTATTTTTATTCATAACATGAAAGATCCCCCGAATTTGGAAAAATATTACACTTTTTTTCATTAATTTTCAATAAAGGGGACAATGAGCAAAAAACTTTGTCATTTTCTTAAAATATGTTCGTAGGCCTACTGTATAATTATTATTTTTTGTGTATTTTAATTTTTACGTTTTAGCCTCTGGAATGCTGTAAATTAATTCTCAAAGATACTGTCCAAAATATATTATTTATAGTAAACTTTTTCTTCATCAATGTTCTTTACGTACCTAGGCAACAGTTTATAAATTGTAGACTTGTGAAGACTTATTTCTGCAATTGCAACTGTCTACGAAATATATTTCTGGCACCAATTCAAAATTTCTCTTTACCCCCGCAAGTACACGTTGGCGCTGCTGGGGGTCAAAGATGTTATTTTCAATTTTATCCCACAGAGGGTGAAAGGAATAATGTGCCCCTTATTTATACAGAGGTCGTAATATATCATGATGTCTTAATTGCTTGACTACTCTTACTTTTAAAGTGAAAATGAACAATAACAATATTTTGCATGTAGAATTATAAACAGTTGGATTTAAATGTGTGTTTTGAGGACTTTTTGACTTTGTAGATGTAGTTAATCCGTGTTTTATTAAAAGTGAAAGGACTAGTCTAAAATTAGAGAGTTGTTGACCACACGCAGTTTCGGACAATGTATAAGCTTATTAATTAATTAGTTTTAATTATCGCAAGTTTAAAAATGCTCTTCCTGATATTGTAGGCGACTATATGTAATATAGCAACTTTCATATTTTTTTTTTTTTGTATTACCAAAATTATCTCTAAGCGATTTTCCTATGCAGCTTCAGTTTTCCTTTAAAAAAACGATAAAATTTAGTTTCAATAGTAGAAATATACGGAATATTGTATATTGATAGAAATGAAAAGCCGAATTCCGTAATAAGCACTCTGTATATTATAGGACATTACCCAACATGTTTCGAATTAAACCATTCATCATCAGGGGTACATATAACTGCAATTAGATGTGATTCTTTATTTAAAATAATAACATCTAATTGCAGTTATATGTACTCCTGATGATGAATTGTTTAATTCGAAACATGTTGGGCAATGTCCTATAATACAGAGTGCTTTTTACGGAATTCGCCTTTTCATTTCTATCAATATCATTTATTAATATTTCACGGAACTTTACTAGGAATTAATAAGAATCAAGCTTTAAATGTAATTAACGTTTGTGAATTTAGATGGATGACTATATAGGATGCTACATGGTAATTCCGCTGATGTTCAGAAATATATACCGTACCTATTACTGGTTTAAAAAAAGTCCATCCTTTGTTTTTCCATCGTAAACATCTGAAAACAAACATATTAACCGAACTAACATCCACATTCCTGAAAACGTCGTGATCTCATTTTCAACCTGATGGTTTGCAGATATTTCTGTGCTTCTTAAATATGAGAGCAGCACTTTGTCCACGGGGCAAAGTTAACGCTCAGTTTATTTAAATTTGCTTTGTCATATAGGTTTACTTTACCAATTTAAATAGCTAACGCTAGATCCTAGACTATGATATGAAATTAATACTATGTATTCATCTACTGAGTGATTATTCGAGATTATGATTTACTCCCAATGAATGCTATATATGACGTGTATTTAGTAAAATTATTGCTTGTACGTCATTTCAAATTTCACCAAAGGATGAATACGTATAGGAACAATACAATATTTTCCAACAGTTATCGAGAGAGCGAACTCAATTTTCAAAAAGTTAAAATTCAGAATTGCGTATATCGATACGTTAAACATTTTCAGTTAAACCTGTATTTTTTTCCAGTGGGAAGCCATCTTTTCCAACACATCCAGTTTTACTTTCTTTGTTCTCTATTGTACTCAATTTCCCAAGAGAGCGATAAGCTGTGTTGGAAAAGATGGCTTCCCGCAGGAAAAATACCCTTTAGTAGGAATAAAGAAGTACTTTTTTCGTATAGTGTTGTTAATTTTAACTGAATAATATACGGTCTCACTAGTCAAACTCTTTTCACAATTATTAAATGCATTGGAGAGGGCAATAATAGTACATTAAAATTTTTCAAAATAATCCCACATTTCGAATGAAAATTTTATTCGACATCTGCCTACACCAACTTCTCCCCCCCCCCCCATTTTAGTGGAACGGTTGGGGCAATGCCCTGTCCTTCCACCACGAGCCTGCTAGCAAAGAATTCCGTCATTCGTCCAGAACATTTATTTCAACAATCAACAGCTGCTAGCACAACGAGTCAAACCACCCGCCGACAGATAAATGCATCAAAGAACAATATTTTTTTATCTTCATACTCGTGTGGATGCTACTGCCATCTCTTGGAGGAAGTGGGAACTCCGTGTTTCGGTGATATGGAGATCGACTCATGAAAATATAAAGTTTCTAAGGGTTGGGTGATTTTAGGGAAAATATTGTTCTGCATTCGTAACATGTCGATAAAATGAGAATAATTTTTTCAATAGTTACTTTAAAAATCAAATGAAATATTATTATTATTATTTTTTCTTTTTTTCAAAATTTGTTTTAATAAATATATTTTGGTATTTCCTATGTTATACTAGCACATGTTTTACTTACTTGAGTTTCGAATTCAACAGAACTCCATCTTTAGTGTTAAAAGTAAAATTATAAAATAACATCTAGATTCAATATTGTAATGACAAAAAATGCAGCAATTAAATATTTATATTTATAATGTGTACTGTACTATTTTAATAACTTAAATCGTCTTAGTTTTTTCAATATAGAAATTATTCTGCTTGAATCCTATAACATCCCTCACAATATAATTATTTCTTACATCCTACTTCATTTCCGAAAGAGAACATTTCCAAAAATATGTTCACTGCCATAATTTCCACCGTATCCTAGCAACATCTGCAACCTAAGCGCTTCTCTTGTACATAACAACACGTAACACCCAGGGTTCACATAAACCTACACGTATCCGAAGGTCATTTCAGACCAGCGTATAGTACAGCGTACTGAATACTGATACAGTTACAAAGGCTTGTTGCAATGTGGTAGCCAAAGATCCTTGGTGGTATAGCCACCATATAATAGGGTGGTCAAAATTTGTATCGAGATAGTGACCCTTCCATATAATGATCATAAAATATTTCTAATATGATTGAAATTAATTTAGTCAGTTACTTACAATATATTTTGACACAAATTAATGCTAATGTTTATTTTATTTTCATAATTATAAACCAGTTTACATTCCCTTCTGTAACTGCATTTCCGTAGATGTTTTCTTGAATGATGTTCAGTTCTGCGTATAATGTTTCTGAGGCTAGAAGTTTCTTGCATAATGTTTTGGTAAAAAATACGGTCTTTAACTTCCAAAAATAGGTATAATTTCTCAAATTTTCAACTAACAAACTTTAGTATTTTTTATCAAGAGAAATTCTCTTGATAAAGACTACAGTTTGTTAGTTGAAAATTTGAGAAGTTATACCTATTTTTGAAAGTTTAAGACCGTATTTTATTACCAAAACATTAGTTCTGCGTAT
>JAQIWE010000265.1:0-25484 GCA_034698565.1 Campodea plusiochaeta
TTAAAATAGTTGATATATATATATATATATATATTAATTTTTTTTACGATACGGTTCCACGCTTACTGTTGATCTCTTTGAAACCTCCAATATCATATTCCAAACTACTTTCTTAAAATATGCCGGAATAACACTGATCTACACAATTCCTACCAACACTTTACCTAATAATCTACAAATTCCAACTTACCATCTCTCCAACCCTAAAACTCGAACCCTCAAAACACCCACCAAAAATTCCTCCACCCGAAATCTGAACCTTCAAACCCAAAACCCTCTAGAAATATACCCCCGGCCCTGATCGTCATGCTGCAACCATTATAAAATAAAATGACGTTCCGCTTTGCGTATTGGAGTATACTGTTCATGATCAAGTACCTGAACTATTTCAATAAAGATTCGGTCATTAAGTCTGTAAGTGCATTGCGTTGTTGAACGAACTGATCGAAGTATATATACTGGACCAGCATCAGAGTACTGTTACTAGTATATACTGGTACTGAAAGGTCGGTAGGATTATTGTGTGTGGATCAAGAGTAGTGCTGCTGTGGTACTATACTGCATTAAATCATTCTACGCTTCCATTCAAATACATTTTACCTATATACATTTTAGTTACACGCAATGCATTAGGATGGGTTATTGTCACTTTTCAGGGATCACTGATGGGTATTATATACAGTGGTGTTGAGGTTTTTAAAGGTTGGTTTCTTTTATTTATTTTTTATTTCCAAGTAGTGAGGACTGACTGAGGAGTATTGCGCTGTGGTAGTTTTTAATCTATAAGATAAGGCTTTCATATTTGTATTTTTCTTTAAATTATCGATAAAAAATTTAAAGTGTGAAAGTACGCGCTCATACTCGATTATAACGAGCAACTTAATTTTCTGATGAGGACGTTGTGTTTCTCTAATCTCGATGGAAAAATAAAGTGTGCTGGCAACCAAAAAACTGTAAGCTGCACTCGAGTATAAGATCGCAGCTGAACAGTTAGGGAATATGATATTCTTACGAGATAAAGATCGTCTCCCCGAACAGAACCTAAGATTAAGAGTATGTCATAGTACATTTTCGTTTGATCGTAATGTCGGGATGCATTCAAAATTAGTCTAAATCATTTCTTATCTTTTTCAGCATTTACGGTACTGTAATTCGGCTTCAATGTAACATTTTCCAGTGGATTTCTATACCTTAAAATATCAATATATAGGACTGAAGTATTTCCACACTTTTGATTTATCTTTTAAAAACGTCGGATTAATCAAATCGACGACAACGTCACTGAGAAACAACATTATCTGCAAATCTCAAGATGAAACAGTGCCTCAAAATAAAATAAAAATATCACCTGCAGTTGAAAACGTGAAATAACTTATATCATACATGTTATTTATTTTTGTTATGACTACCGCCAGATGACATTTTAAAAACAGAATTGATTGATTACAGTTTGCTATGAAACTATATAGACTCCTTTTGGGTCACTCAATGAAACATTGCCGCCTATTTAAATGAAGTTGCTCTAGTTGACCGCATTCAGAATGACCATATAGTTCTTGATATAGTATATATCTCATTCTGTTTTCGCTAAAAATGAATTATAAGCAAATCCAACGAATCCGATTAACCGATATAGCGTATACTATCTGTGTACTGGTGTATATAAGCCGTATACCATCCTATACCGTCACCTACACGTTATTTCAGCCTTGAGCTTTGTTTAGCCACATAGCATAAAAATGCATAATTTATATCCTATCTACTGTATACATTTTCTCCATATTCATAAACCAATAAAGATGAAAAGTACACAACAAAAAAGTAAATTTCAATTGCAAATGGTGTTAATTGTTGATATAAAATATTACTTCAAGAGTCGATATTCATTACTGTAGCTCTTAATGTATGATACTTAATTAATCATTTTTTGACTCAACATTGATTATACGGACTTGTGTAATTAATATTTCGCCTCTCTGCGGGCGATAACAGTTCTGATATACTTGTCAGTTGGCATGTTCAAAGTATAATTACAGTACCAGTCTACATTATTTCCAATTTTTAGCCATTTTAACGGGAATACTAGATACATAGTCAGGCTTGAGTATTATTTCGCTTTATTGCGACATCTGGAATTGTAGCTCAAAGGTCTCTGGAACATATTGATTAAGTTATTGTGAAAATGGAGTAATTAAAGACCAATATTTTTTTCGTGTAATATTTCGACTTTTATGTAACCATCATTTTCAAACATATAGAACAAGATACAAAATTTATAAACATGATAATATTTCCCTTTCAAAAGCAGTCTGGAAATATTCATGAAATTATACTGATCAATTTCTCCCAAATTCTTGGAACGACTAAACCTTCAGTTAGATTTAATTTCTCCACACCTTCATTTTTTATGAGAACAGTAACATCTATATTGTGACATCTATAAAATATAAAAAAGATAAAACATTTGCATTTGTGCATTTATATATGTTCGTATCACTGAACATAATCTGCCTCGATTAACAGTAAATATCATTTTAGAGAAGTTTTAATAAGCATAAAACGAGCTTCAGGTTTGACGACACTTCTTCCTATACTGCAGTAATTAGGTTTTTTGATAACTGGTCTTATTGAGTTTATTTGATTTCTTTCTCGTGTAACTTTTTGAACATCAATTCCAAACTCAAGTTTTAATAAGTAAAAGTAAAAACGAAGTATTAATAACGATAAAGAAAGGAGGCTCAATAAATGAATGCTGCAATAATTAAACCTGAAACAACTTCAAAATATATTAAGCATGTATTTGACTTATAGAGATAACCCATTATATCAATCTAGCGCAATAATATCTGAAACTGCAACTACATACGTTTTACTGGTTCCGTTCTTGTACAGGATACTTTTATACCAATATTATGTTGATTTGATTGTCTTAAAATTTGCATATTTTAACATAATACCATTAATAAAAACATTCACTGAAACATGCTGTATAGTTGCTGCACAGATGAAATATACTGTATAGTTGCTGCACAGATGAAATGCATTAAACAAATTGGTTTGGCATTATTAACGTTCAACAGCACATCAGCTATATCTAAAATGTGGTTGTAGTATCTGTTACTGGACATCATCATCAGTAGCAAACAAGTGATACATAAGATAATAAGATATTATTTCATTTCTTTCATTTGAATAATTATGTACTGATAATTAAAGTTCAAATATGTAAAAGGCAGTACCAATGACTACTTCATTCTTTATTGAATGAAAAATTACAATTTAAGCAATAGTTATGTGTAGTGACATTCTCAGCATTTTATGCATCATAAAAAGTTAATATTACGCTTCGTATTTTTAAATAAATACTATGAAACTGATTCATTTTGTTTTAAAGTCTACCACTATACACTACTGAAAAATGCACATATACACTTCCAACATTACACTGCACAGACTATTAATGAAATCCAATTTACACAAAGAACGCTGCACTCTCCAACATTCTACAAAGCCGACCTTTTGCTTCTCTTTATAACAATATGCGACAAACTCAACCTTTTAGACCATTCTAGCACCTTCCTAAATCTCCATCACCACGCTCATAACAAATGCAATAAAAAGCCTCTTCTGAATACAAAGATATATCACCACTAAAGGAACGTTATTCCAAAGTCTTTTCTCTTCCACGACGACTAAAAAACAAGGTAAACGAAAGGAATGCAGCGCCATACTTTTTTATGCTTTTATCGCCATTTGACTCCGAGATTTCTGTTGGGTTAACCACCCGAAATTAATGGAGGTTGTAACCCCATTTAACCCGCCACGTCCAATGCACTCATATACACTTCATAGTCCAGTATACCTTCTTTCCCGAAATCGTTTAACCTTTTTGGTCATCCACTCTTTATTTATGCGATGACCGGAGTCTCTAGCGATTTGGTAGAAGCAAACGCGTGCGTTCCCACACAAATTGACCCGAAGCCTTGGGAAAATTAGTCCATAATTTACTTCTTCCTACAGCAACACCTCAAGGGGTTAGAATAGGGGGGAAAGTACTCAAATTGTCAGCAAATGTTACGTTAAATATGGCTCAACGATTGGTTTAAGACCGGTAATGGAAATATAAATTTTATTTTGAGGTCGAGAAGCAGTTTTTCAAGTATAGGGGAGGATTTTTTTTGTATTAGAATGAGGTTTCTGTTTTAAAGTTTTTTATTGTTTTAAAGGAAGTGGATTTGAATGTAGAATTTTTGTAGAGGGTGTCTGTATTTGGTGTTGAGCAATAGTAGTTTAGTGAACTGTTTTAATGTTATTTATTTTTGAAAGTTATGAACTATATATACTAATAATATGCCAAGGCAGATATTCTCTTTTCTATAATGGTTTCAGGAAGGATGTAGCCGTATTAAGATTTTGCGGAGTCCTAGACCAGCAATTTCTGCGGAGTCATTGGTAACTTATAATATTGGAATTGCCTCAAATTATAGATAATGCAAAAAAGTTGGAAACAGGCAGTAAGGTTACCAGTGTGATCTTTCAGACGCTTTTCTCAATGCATATACTATTCACGCGGTCACATCTACTGGTTATAAATTATTCTCTTTTTTTCATTTGAACATAGTTTAGTCACACAACCAAAATTATTGATATTTTTTAAAATTTCTAACTTTAAAGCGTAATTAATCGATTCCTGAAGCAAGTCTTAAAAATTGTGAGCTTGTGAATTTATTCTTAAATAGAAATTACTCAAATTATTATTATGCTATACTTATGAAATTCCCTAATTTGATAATAATATTTAATGATATTCATTTTTTTCCCTTTCAAGTGAAATTTCATGTAGATATATTTTCAAACTTGCAAAGTGACAATGCACCCTGGGTACAAAATATACAAAGCATATTACTATTTACATATTTTTCTAATAGAAAAGAAATTATTAAAATTAGATTAACCTAAATATATATAATATTATCGTATTCCTTTACTAATTCTATTAATAATAATATTTAAGATATTCAGATTAACTTTCTGATTGTGAAGTCATTTAAATAAATTGCCTAGTAGATCAGTTTCTATGCGATTAAGCCTACGAAGTTCTGAAGTTAAAATTGTTATTTTTAGTAAATAATTATTGATTGTTATGATATTTAGAGTCTGTTGTTTTCTCAAATTAATTTTTGTATTGTGACAATGATAACATATTTCAACGCTTCTGTTCCGCAGCTTTCTCAAGTTAGTACAAATAATAAGTAAAAGAAATAAAAAAAATGTGAATTCTGTTATTACAATATATTTTCAGAAAAAAATTATTGCAAGGCTCTAACTTTGCGTAAACTTAGCGTGCTCTTCTCCTTGGAATATTATTAAAGGTACTATCCTGTTACATATGCCATGAATGCACTTGTGGTGCATGCTGGATGTAAGGGTCCATGCTTTCTAAACCCCGACACAGAAATTGGAGATGCTTTGATCAGTACATGCTCCTGTAGGTATTTATTTCCAAGGGTTTTCACCCCTGGAATCCATTTAAATGAGGCTGGGTGAACCCCAGCATTCTTATAGGAGGTTTACCAGCGCTTAAAAAAATTGGCGCTGACGGGAATCGAACCAGGATGCCCAACCACCAGACCACGGACAATTGCTTTTTATGACAGTCACTTCGTTACTGTAAAGTTTGGTCATTTTTAGAGGCCGCTTTGTTCACCAGAAAGGGTGGCAGCCATTCAAAAATTGATTATTTTTGGTAAAATTATAATTTTGACATCTTATACACTACATTAAACTAATTGTTTATTACTTTAAGAACCAAAGTTTTTATTATTAGCCCATTATATTAAGAAAAATACAAAGTAACATATTATTTATGTACAATAATACAGTCACATATTTATATTTATACTAAATATTACTATAGATAATTATATAAATTAATAATCTTGAATAAAAAGGAAACTCCTTACAGAATGAAAAATTATTATAGAAGAATTTGTGCTGCCATCTGTTGACAAATTAAGTAATGTGGTTCACTGACTTTTATATATATATATATATAAAAAGCTTTCCAGTCCTAAACTTTAGAAAAATAGGAAACTGTTTTTGGAATATAATTCAGTATTGTTGTTATTAAATACTAAAGTAATACTCTTTTTACAGTTCACTGTTCTGTGAATGTGATATCCAGTATATGCCTAAAGAAGTCAATATTATTTTAATGTCTTAATATATTTTATCCATTAATGGAACTCTGAAGTCCGGCTTATTGTAATATAAGTGGCTCCTTTGCAAGTTTCAAAAGTTACAGTTATAAGTTTTAAGTACTAACACAAAATCAGAAGAGTCGCATGAACATTTTCCAGTCACACAAGAAGAACATACTAGTGATTATGAAAAAAATATTGCGAAGGAGAAGCCCGAACTAGTAATTTACTTTTTCTTTTGGCAATATCAACTTAAATTAATTCAATTAAATAATATTTTTACTGTATATGTTTACATTAAATTATTATCAGACACCAAATATTATTGGAATAACTGTCAAATAAATTAACATCTCTAAGAAAACTGAATTAATTCCATTCTTCCTACTCCTGATAATTATGAAGTACACCACCTAAATTTATTTAAAGCAAAGCTACAGTATTACAGTCAATATTAAAGACACACAATTCTACATTGACTCCTTCAAAACCTCAAACTAATGAAAAGTTATTCCACAAAATTCCATTTATTCCATCCATTCAGGGAGTTCCATTTTTTTCTCAAACCAGACGCACACCCTTTTACGAGCCTCTAATGTATCAAAAGATAATTCTGAATTACACTTAAAAAGTGAAAAAGAGAAGAAAAAAGTGTACCTTCGGCGACAGCGTGCAACGCTATATAGTATATGTTATTATATATCGTTATGTTAGTTCTATTATTGGATTTTCTGCTGTCAATTTCGGTTGTAGAGAGTATATTATTTTAGTTCTTTGCAAGAAATGCTGAGACTAGAAAAGGTCTTGGAAAAATCGAAGAGTATAAAGTAAAGAAGTGGAAAAGGGTGACATTGGAAGTTGATTCAGCAACTCCTTCAATAAAAATAAGTTGAAGCTAAAAGACTATTTCTTTTTCACTTAAAGAAGTATCAAGCAGCTTTCGATTTGATATGTTATTTCATTATTTGAAGGGTTTGTTACGTGGAGAACTTTTATAAGCTACTTTTATGTCACCAGATCTGAATAAGTGAATGTCATGTTTAAACTAAAATATGGTACAGTACTTTTTAAAGGATATGTCGTGTTGTTCTTGAAACTGAACTTGAAATCATTATCGTGGTAAAGTTAGTGACTGAACTGTTTAAAACTATACAGAACGGATATTTCAAACGATTTTAAGTATGTTTTAAAATGTTATAAACACTTTATTTTTTACTAATTCTGTAATAAATATTACGTAATCATTTTATTGCTGCCGTATGCAAAATAAAAGCATAATCTGTGAATAAAAAATCATTATAAAGAAAGAAATAATCAGGTTATAAAAACCTAGTGTTTAAATCCAGATTTTGCTGGCTGCTCATCAGATTCATTTTTCACACTCTTTTAAATAATGTTATTACAAACAGAATATTCTCATTTAATTAAGGGAAATTTACTCGCAATACTTCAATATGAAGTATTAAGAATATTCCCATATATAAAAAATTGAGTTATGACGTATACATCAATATTTGACGTATACATCATTATAGCTAAAAAATTGCTCAACTGGTTCAGTTCTACTGGCTTTCAACTCACAGTAGTAGCAGAAAGGTGGGAAAGTTCTCCATTAGCCATGGAGAGTTTGAATGGAGTTAGTTTAGGCTGGATGCCAAAAAGAAGCAAATCACTCAATTATCTCACTTTCTATCTGTAGATCATCACTAAAACTATATACTCGTGTTGGTATCGTCACAATCATGTGCAGCAAGAAGTATCAAATATGGAATTGTGAATTGGATAAAATTTATTCGTAACAGATTGTTTATTATATTTGTTGGAGAATTTTTTTTTATTTATAAGTAAGTTGACAATATCATCAAAATGAAAGTGTAAATTTAATTTTAAAGATTAACAAACTCTAATAATGTGAAATTTTTCTTACTACTTATTAATTCCTGAACAAATTAGCCTGATAATTATTTTTAAAATTACTTTGTATAAAGTTTCAAATTTATGTTTCATATTATAGATTATTAAAGCGAATGCCTATAAAACGGAATACGAACAGGAACGTCATCTGCAGAATAATGTGATTAGTTATTCACTTCATATATATGTATTTCTAATAATTAAAAATTTATCATTGATAAAATGTTCCGTGAGAAATATATTTTCCTAAATTTACAATGAATGCTGTCTACATTTCATCGAATCACCTCGTAAAAATTCGAGAAATAAACATAACAATAATAATGGTTCGTGTTATATGTCTTCAAAATGTTTTCTGTTATTCTTATCCTGCTACATATTCCTACATGAAACCTATACGTCTCGCTTGTGTTGCGGGTTCCGCAAAGGTAAGGGGTAAAGTAATAGGGGAAGTGCTGGTTTATTTCTGGAATTTAAGCGTGGATATAATATTATTTCCGGTTGTCAAACTGTAATGCTATACTTGTTCGAGCCACCCAATTTTTTAATAGCATTGATGAAGATGTACGTCATTTAGAATAAATTTGTTACATTTTGTAAAACGAATGAACTTTCCAAAATTAAGATTATATATTATAATGTAACATTCATGAAGAAGATTATGTTCTGTTTTTATAGCATTTTCCCCATTTAAACAAATACATCAAACCTTTTGTCATCCAGTTATATAATCTGATACTTTCTTATCTGTCGTCTTTTAATCTCCATTTGTAAAACTTTCACTTTCCCAACAAATCTTATTGAATAGATGGAAGAGAATCATTAATATTCAAATCCAAAGCTAAAAAGGCACGGGGTTTCACGAAACAAAAACGTAAATAAACTTTCTACCTTCCTGTTCTACCAATTTTCAGTACCTTTAAATCCAAATTAGAAAAGGAAAAACCAAATAACAAGAAAGGAAGAGGCAAAAGAAACCTTTTCTCTTTGTCGGAAAGCAAGAAGAACTCTGCGATTGCTTCCTGTTTTCTAATTGTTTTTGTGCAACCGGACTCGTTATTTCTACTCTCTCTACCTTTCTTTACAAGAGCAAAACTTCCTGTTTCCCCGAGGATAAAGGTCGGAGCTCAACAGTGACTTCAATGACGACACAATTTCTACCTTACAAAAGTTATTATACCAATAAGCCTTTCCGCTTTCATTAGTGAATACAGTCTTCGAGTGATTTTTCATTCTAGTCACGTTTGTTTTGTTTAGCTGCTGATGGGGCCTCATTTTAATAATTGTAGATCTGATGAAAGTCTTTAAATACTTGCTAGAGGGTGAACTTTTTTTTAACTTTATGTTTTTGCAGAATGGAGAAAAAGTTGGTTTCAGGTTGTTGTTTTCTTATTGTTAGAAAGATATGCTGTTACTTTTAAGGAGGTGGATTCACTGGTTTGTGAAAACGAAAATGAGGAATTGAGGAATTCGTCAAGAAAATCTTCAATTTTTTCGTTGCTTTTCTTTTGTAAGTCACATTTTTAGAGATAATTTTGACGCATGCATGTAATTAAACTGTCTTTCCTTTTTTAAGACAAATTTTACTTTAAAAAGTTAATTCAGTTTTCCTGTTAACAATTTATTAATAGTGGCGAATAATTTCGATAATGAAATATCTTCCCTGATTTCTATTAACATAATAAGCATGTGGGTTCTAAACTAGTACACTGTTAATGTTTCCCGTTACAATAATTAACTGTAACTTGATGGATGATGTATAGTTGGGTTTGAAATTAGTTGTCAATATATTATACGAACTGTATTTTTCGTATAATATTTAGAAAATTAGTCTGCTTTTTAATCTTTATTTTTAAAATAAAATTAAATATTGCTGAAGAATTCTGAGAGTTTAAAAAAAACTGTAAAGTAATCACGTAAAAATGATTCTCCTCAGAGAGATTATGAAGGTCCATACAATCTGTCGTAACATTATTTTATGACGGTAACCTTAACTATATGGAAGCTCTAACTTAGAAACATAAAAAAACATGTCCTTTTTTTTACATCCTACGTAATTGTAAGAAGTACACTGGGGTAAAAAATAAAGTTTGACCTGTGTATGATACTTTTTGGTCCCATATGTAGTCACCGTACAATAGATGAAAACATAATCGTCTACTTCAAAGTAGGGATTTTCCAGGAATTACAATTCTTAAACCTACATAACCATTCTGTGTTTTTAATTACGATAGGAGGTTGAAATTACTCCTCCACTTCAGTTTCCTGTTGATGTCTTACTTTAAAAGGAATCTCTGTTGTTGCCTGGAAGGATTTTGTTACTAAGACAACAACTCATTCAAATTTCTAATTGAAGATTTTTTTTAGTTCATTTTGGAGGAAAATATTACTTCCTCCTGCGAAAGTATAAATATAATATTTCTAACAAAATACTTTATGAGATTTGTCTTTTATTAATCTACTTTTCATTATATCACTAATTTCGATTAACATATAATATTCTATTCAGAAAATTTTAGAGGATTGTGAAATTTAATCACTTTCTTGGAAAGTGTTTCTCAAAACAAAAATTCTTTGTTATTTTTCTGTAACTGCTTTGCTCATTAGTTTGTGTTACTTTTAAATATCTCAAAAAAATGTTGATCAAACCTTCTTCAGAAAATGTTTCTCCATCTGAGATCTGGTATACTTTCAGATAAAATGCTCTATATTAAACTGACAGATATTTACATTAATATTTCAGAAAAGCCAGTTTATTTCATATTATTGGCACATCAATGATGAACTAAACCCAGTTTCTCACACAGCTATAATTAAGGATACAGTAAACATAAAATATTCAACCGTTATATTCCTTTATCAAGTACACATCCATTAGTAACAGAGCATTTGTAAAGTTGAAACGTTCTGTAATTTGTCGCGACGTTCTTCCCTTCTAATCTGGTTTCTCACATTCAATGAAGCTATATGCTAAATTTAGTGATATTTTCAAACAGAATTCATGATGAGAACCGCCTTCAAAATAGAACAAAGTCACGATACAGATATAATTATACGAATAAGGGAAAACGCTGTCGTGCTTAGGTGCTATCTTATTTCAGACGAAGTTTTATTTTTTTAGTTTATGTATGTGACATTTCATCCGACAAAGTGATTTAATAACATGCTTTTAAACAACTGATAATACATTCCATGTAAATAAAAAGTAGGTAAATGGCTTTTTTGTTAGTGTTGGTCAGGATTAGGACATAGGCTGCTCGAAGAAAAGGTTACGCGGAACTGTGTTTATTTTTATCTGGAATACTTTATGCAAGTGCTGTATTTTATTCGCAAATATCAGCATGTTTCTTTACATTGTAATATAAAAACTTCATTTTTATTATTTTTATTACCAAGAGGAAAATATTGTTTTTTTTTTTCATGTATTTTTGTCACATAGGTCTCCTTAAAATGAATTATATCGGTTATCTGTTGCATGAAATTGTAATAAATAATGAACAGGTTTTTTTGAGTTGTTGAATCTGCTGAAATCTGACGACTACTTAATGTCAGACAGTGATGCTTCCTTATTCACTGCATATTGTAGTGATTTGTTACAAAAAAATAAACAACACAGAAGTGTTTCAAAATATTTCAGGTAATTTTCTATTCCAAGAAGATAAATTCTTGAGAAATATTAATCACAGTAAAATCATTTTAATGATCCAATGTAGAATCCGTAATATATACTATTCTGTGATATACTTGTTATAATAACTGGTATTGAATCGCTGCAACAGATATTATAATAGCTGATATTTGATCGTTGTAACAAACATTATAATAGCTGATATCCAATCGCTGTCATATTAAATTGCCAGTTTACATAAATTATTCTTCACGACCGTATTCTTTTCTGTAATATATAACTAAAACTTCCAAGCGTATCAGTAACCATATAGTACAGACTCTAATACACCTATTTACTCTCTTGTTTAGACGTATACACGTATTCCTGTATAAAAGCCCTAAATTGATGAGTACAGTACTTAAAACAAGGCCCATTTTTAGATGAACATGAAACTTTTCCACTTTGATTACTTGTTATCTTTTAAGAACACATTTGGAGGCCCCAAGGGATATCGTAAACTTCCCACGGCCCTTGTGTTTCTGTTGCTATAAGCATAGTGGATGATTACCTTCTCTAAATGAGACGCATTGGTGGCGGAAAAAGGGATAAGACTTTGAACGACAAAAGCTTAAAACTTACAGCAACTAGATGCTCTACTACAGGATTAGAAGACAAATTGATCTTAACGTTAATCCGTTGACATCTCGAGGAAACTTTACTTTTCTAATGTAGCAGACTCCAAATCAAAACTAAAAATTTATTGATCGTATTCATCATCAAAAGTTGTGTATTTTCTTTACTTGAGCTGCATAATTGGATGGTGGGACGAAGTCAAGAGGGAAAATATTTATTCCGAATTTCTGCAACTTCAAAAGCGAACTTTGACTTTTCGTATTTCCTCAGAAGAAAAGGTGATTCCGAATGTCGTCTGATAATTAGGAGGTCGAAAAATATTAGTTTTCATTGGATGTTTCGTTTAGTTTTAAGTTGTCCCATGAAAAAGTTTCTAAAGGATGATTTGAAGCAATTATATCACTCTGATGTTTATTTCTTGAAAAGGGAATGTGTATATGAGATTTTATTATTAGAGTGCTGTGTATATATTTTAATTTACTGGGATTATATTTCTGTGATTTTGTATGTTGGTTTGCTAACTCATATGAGAATGTTCATTTAACTTTAAATTTCTATGCACAGAAGTTTTCTTAATTTCTTATCAAAACCTTATGGTAAAATGGTGTCCTAAAAACTGTACTTGTTTTAGTATTAATTTGTTTGTTTTTACACCAAGTCACCAAACCTAAGATAATCGTAATATTACTTGTTGTGTTTTGAAATTAGCAATGTTTTTTATGTTTGTAATTTTCATTTCAATGTTCATAAGAAACGAAAAACTACGCAGTTCCTTTACACAGCGTATTTGCGTATATTGGATTTATTACGTGATGAGTTACGGATTATTTTTTGTATTTTTGTAATTCAAAAATGAAAAAGAATATTATTCATAAAATTTTATATTTTAATAAGGTGGAATTTACACTACATAATCCATACCTTACTTGACAAGATGCTATTAGAAATAACGTTAAAATATTGAACTCACTATTGTACGTTTTATAATAACAATCTTAACAGTAGAGAGAAAAACCTTAAATCACTAAAAGTTTCCTGCAGTCATTTCCTTATTGTCAGTACACAAATATTAATAATGTATTTCTGCACTCTTATTGACAACATTACCATTGTATTAAGAATGTATGTAAAACGTATTTAAAAATACTATGTAGTTCCATTTAGGAAAATGGACTTTTCCCTTCATTTATTCATTTTTTTAGTGTTATTTTAAGTCCAACATACGGTTGTTGCTATATATGAAAGTTAAACAATTGTGATATTATATGTAGTGTAGTATTTAACCATAAAAATCTAAAAAATTATTTCATTAAAAAACACGATCCCGTCAAAGGAACTACAAAAGAAGTAAAATATATACAGTATACTCAGTAAAGTATATCCATTTAAATATATATATATACAGTACATAAATTATTTTCTTGTTTGATGTATGCATTTTATTATTCGAGCTTTTTAAATCCACAACTTTTTAACCCATAGACAGAAACTGAAGTTTGTAGAGAAAAAAAGAGACAGAATACAAAAAATGTCAACGTTTGTATTTTTGACTTGATGACTCTCCATGCATTTATATTTATGATTAAGGCTTTTGTGTTGTTTTAGCTTTCTGGTTGACATAACTGATTTTGCGAAGCGGACGAAAGTAGCATACTGCAAGCTCGCTGAATATATACTAAACATTATATACCCTTGAGTTTCTATATACAAATGACAAATAAAAAGCTCTTCTCTTTTGTGTAGAAACGAAGTACATAGGATGATTTTTAATAGAATAAATTCTGAAATAAACTTCAAAAGGAACGGCATTTCGTATGAATATATTATTGAAAGTTGGGTAATACTATATTGTTTTTCATATATATATAAATCAATTGCAATAGCATATATATGTAAAATCAAATAGCGAAGCTTGTTATTACTACTATCTACAATAAATAAACAGTTAACAACAAATAATTCGTGCAATAATTAATGTCGATCTGTATTTGTTTCAATCAAACAATACCCTGATGCGTTCGTAAACATGAATTTAAATTTGTATTTGTAGGTTGGATATGTATTGGTAGAGATGTTCTGTTTTTGTATGAATTGTTAATATGAAAAATATACATATAGTGGGTGCTATATAAATATTAAAGGTAAAGTTTACCAATAATTATTGGAACAATGAACTTGAAGTAAAGTCACAGTGTTAAAATTGTAGATAAGTCTATAATGACAGACGTACGTGACTGTAAATTTACTGAATTTTCTGTCATTTTTACTGTACAAATTCTTTAAAACACAAAGCTTCTCCTTGTTATAATTTGTGTATTTTAATTACAAAAACGACTTCTATTTATATATTCAAATTAAATCCATTTTATAGTTTTATTTTCATTGATAAGTTAGATGAATAATATTCTTGATTGGTGTAAATGGAATTGAGCATTAATACATTAAAAGTAATTTTCTACTTCAATATATTTGTTCAAGGATAAATCATACAAGTACATTTTTCTCTTATAATTATTATATGCTTATTTATTCAAAGAAATAAATTAAATGCTACCTTATGTAATATACTAATCTTAATTTTTATCAAACTTATTGAATTCATGGTTTCCTCTTGTGCAATGTCAGCACAACCTTTTGATAGTCTCTTTTAGTACTTTCCAGCTAGACTGAAATTGTGAATCAATTCAGACAACAAAATTTATTTAATTAATTATTTATAAAAATCCAAAACAGTTTAAGAAAATTACGAATTCATTGAGAAGGTAAAATACAAAGTGGGAAATTCTGGAGGAAATTACAGAAAATAAATATCAGATTAAATCGATTGGATATTCTTTGATTTTTAGTGGACCTGTAATCCGACCTTGTTTCATCAATACCTCAAATAATACACTACGTGATAAATGAAAACTGTAACTCCACAGTCTTGCAAAAATATTTTACCTCATATCTCCTTTAAACACTGGCAATAATTGATAAACTTAATCAGTTAAACATTATTCATTGTACATTCTTATTTTAATCTGTTCTTTATATATTTATAATCTGATTATTATTCAAAGATCACTTCCTTTAGTCATTCATACATAATTCAATCCAATAAATCATCGCTTTTCAAGTATCAATGTCTTTTCACATCTCTGTTTCGAGAAGTACTTGAGACTAGAATAACAATTAGATTGACTGATACCATAATACTATCAGGTTATTTATTGGAAAAAGAGTTTTTATTTACGTTTGCATAAGATTTTTTTATTTGATCGTGTTTGATCATGTATTATATTGCGATTTTTTTTTATTTGACTGGCTTGGTTAAAGTAAATCGGCTGATTAGAAATCAGTTCTAGAATTAGAGTTTATTTATATTACGAAAGGCACATACTGTACAGCGCAACAACTTGCAAAGTCAGGCAATTTAACGAAGACATTTATTTTCTAAAAGTATAGGCTCTTATATATTTTACGTTAAGGAATATAATGAGATTCTGCGTTAGTGGCATTACAGTGACTAAATTTTACGTTGTTTCTACTCATACTGAATATTAAGGAAGTTATAGGACTTAATGTCGTTTTCTGGTATACAGACGAAAAGACTGGTGTGTAAAGATTTGATGCTTAACATTTCAGTATCTCCTATTTTGATTTTGATGATACAGCCACTTTCAGAATTTTCAATGTAAATAATAATAATTGATTCACATCTGATTACTGTAATACTCAATACTAAGAGGAAGTCTATAAAAGTATATGCTAGAATTAAACTCAGTAGATTCTCCTATACAAAAAAGATAACCATACAGACTCAATTTGGATAATTTACAGATGTTATTTATTTAACAAGGAAACCAATTTGAGAAAATTAACACGACGACTTCCTTCCCGTCACTTTTAGCGGTCATGATATAAAAAATGAAAATGGTACCATTGTGTTGGATGGTTAATTTGTGTAGTAACCTATTTCTATTCTATTTGAGTTTTTTTCTATGAAACACACTGCATGCTCCCTTTTCTCTAGTCTTGTAAGATAAATTATGAAAACGCTGTTGGCATAAATCACCACTATGGGGTTTTTAATGTCAGGGTGTATATACACTACATATCAGCCTGCTTTTTTATTCTTGCTTTCTCTCTCTCTCTCTCTCCCTTGTCAAAATATGCGTGTCAGAGAGCTATAGTTAGTTGATAAAAATTGACCATGCTTGAATGAAAGTTTGGAAACCTATAATTGTCACCAGCTGAAGATTTTATCTGGAATACGTGAAGTAAGGTTTAAGTAGTATACATTTCTTTCTAATTATGAAAATGACTGAAGGTACTTGTGAAGTTTTGGTTTTCAGAAGAATTTGCAAAGAAATTGTTAACGTTTTGGTAGGTTTTAACATCTCTATAAAGATGTTTCTTTTATATACAACACTATTTTATGGTTCTACTATTCGATTTAATTTTGATTCATACAATAAAGCGTGAATAATGAAGAAAAACAAAATATTATATAATTATCAAAGCATGCTCAATACAAATCCAGTTTACAAATGGCTGCACTTGCATCGGTAAACCAATAATTGTACTTAATCCTAATTATTGCGGAAAGTAAAACGGAATCATTTAAAACATAATGCTAATTTACAACCTTTTATTACGCGCATACCGTTTCAAAACTGATTACAATCATCGAACATCAATGAATTTTATTTGAAAAGAATTATCCCAATTAAAATCAATCTCTGGACTTCATACAAAAATGTTACTTCATAAAAATACCGCATTCTACTTGAAGCCGCAGTATGGATGGTGAAAAAAATATCTCTATGACTGTTTGTGGTTTTATAGAAGATTTATAGCTTTAACGCTAAGGGGTCCATCCGGTGAGTGATTGCTCTTTCGGATGCTCTTATCATCCTTTTTAAACACTTATATTTCAATCCAGATATTTATCTTGCATCCAATAGTAGATAACTTTACATAATAAAATAATTTTTCTTCACTTGAAAAATTGGTGGCTATTTCCAAGGTGTGTGAGCTTGAAAAATTGTAGTAGAGAATAATAAAAAGTTAGGAATTTGATGGTATGTTTGTGTGGTTTGTATAAATTATGCCAATTTCAATAAAATGGAAAAATTTGGTAACGTATTCAAAGGAGTCAATGGGATTTTTATTCTGTATTGTACCTAGTATGACCAGAATTTTATGAAAATTTGTATAGGCAATGAGTGAAAATATATTTGAAAGTGTTATGTTACTGTGTTCAAAACACACGTACTAATAATATTTTGGGAAATTGCTGTAAAGTATCTGTTAGACACAACTAAATAGAATTTCTACGTGTATTACTACGAAATTTTAAAAACATACAAGTAAATATGAAGCTATGTTAAAGTCAGTTATGTATAACTTTATTCAAAATGAGTAATTATGATAACTATGAAATTTAACACACTTTGTGTGTATGTCATAAACACATTGTGTTTTAAAGTTCAAGTTCAAATGAAGTAGAGTGTTCCTCTTTCCGATCACAACTAAGTTTCGTATTCATACAAACTGATAGCAATAGTAACATTTCTAAATTATGTAACAACACAAATCACACAACTTGAATATTTTGAATCTTTAACCCAGATCTACATTTCTTTCTAAAAATCCCACAATTCTCAAACCAGAAATAAAACCAAACCTTGGAAATAAAAGAAACACTTTCCTCACGAACCCAACATTGCCAACAAAACACGATGGATATGAAAAGGAAAACCCAACAGCAGCGTTGATATCTTCAGACATAGAAAAGACAGTTCTACATTATATAATAAAGTACCTAGCATGCCTGGAGAGCTATTTGAAGTGTCCCACTATATCCTAATGAACTTGAACAAAACTATTTTCCACTATACATTCCTATACTTTTTTCCTTTGTAGAAAAAAGGGGGGGTTGAAGGTTCCGTAGAGGAAAAAAAGTCTATATCGATTTTTAAGCATCATCTCTTTCCCCTATAGTAACCTAACATTTATCAATCGTGACACATCACTTGAAGAGAGATCGAGGAACCCCCCCTTCCTTCCCCTCCCCCCACTCTTCAAGCAATATCCCTCCCATCTTACTATTATCATGTTGAAAACTTGGTCCTCTGATATTTTTGCATGTGTTGGTTTCGTTGCCTTTCTTTTTTCGCCAGTTTCCTTATTTTTTTCTTCTGTTTATAAGAACATCAATCAAATGAAATAATTTTTTCCTGTTATGAGTACGATAAGTTGTTGAAGGGAGGAAAATAGATCATGAATTTTTAGTTTAGTATAATAGATGGATAAGGAGATTGTGTTGAGTGAATTTAAATGAAGTGGATAGAGTGCATGTGAAAAGAGTGAGAGCGCTTCTTTTAGAAGTTGTAAATGTTTTTTGTTGTTTCTCTGATGGTGTATTATTATAATGCTAAGATCTTCTTTATAGGAATATTAGTTTAAATATATTTTGTTAGTATGATTATGAGCAATTATTTGTTTCTTGTTCAACTATTCATTTATAAAGTATTGTGAGTAAAAAAACTGGAACGAAGAGGTAAATTTCATTAATGATTCAGTAAATCACTAAAAGAGAACAGTGTTTAGTGTAAGAGCCGAGCGCTTATTCACTGAGGTATATTTTTGTCTGGAACGTTATTTTGTACAGTGATAACGGGATTAGATAAAAATAAGGATCCTATATCTGTGTTTCTTCATAAATACCGGAATTGAGTTATGGATTCTTTTGACAGTGAATTCTGTTTTTTTTTTGTCCATTTTTAGAGTAATTTTAAAGGTTAAAAATGTGAAAGAATAAATTAAATACAGTATTGGTTCTAGTAACAAGATAGTTAATTTTGACAAACAACATAGCAATAGTCAGTCATATTTTATTTCTCAATTAACAGTGAGTGATATTATGTTATTTTGTGACAAAAAGCAAAATGTGCTGTAAAAAAAAAAACAATCATCAGACAGCTGCAATTTTTTCCAAAGTGTCATTTTAATATTCAACACCTTATTCTTATTAGGACATTTCTTCAACAACTACATTCGCAAAACATTTACGTACTCTACCTTATTTTTGCATTGAACAGTAAAATTTCTTATAAAAATAAAATTCTCCATTGAATACGTAATGCTTTTACTGTACGAAAAGCAGCACCTACTGCATAGGATGTGCAAAAATACTATTTCCCGTCCATTTACATGCACAAAAAAATCTGCATGCGAAAATTGAATGGTCTGCCCTTTCTACCTATATGTAAAGAAAATCTTTGCTTTTCATGCTTTTTCCGCGAGAATCAGAGTGAGTTAGGGTGAAAAAAAAAATGGATGAATGAAAAATGGTATATGAATATGAAGGGAGATTTTATAAATGAAACTTTTATACTTCAATGATTAAAAAAACTTTTATTATTCTAATAGAATTTTTTTTTTTTTTTTTGCATTACCCCTCTTTAAAAAGTCACACAGCAAAACTTAATACAATATCACTTTCATATTTTTAAATTCTAAAAGCGTTTTAAATCCCAATGCTATACTGTAAGCTTTATAGAGACACAATTTATGGAGATTGTACATACTCAGTGCTACTCCGTCCTTTTACTTTGCATTTCCAAAATGAGGTTTTCAATAGACGAGATGAAATTCCTAAAAAAAAGTGTTAATACTTTTCCGATTTCAACACCTTCTCTTCTCTATGTCCTATATATATACAGCTAAGCTTTTGCTGATGTAGCGGACACTATAAAAATGTCTGTTTGGGACCTTCAGTAGAAACCCTCTTCTACGAGGGATGAGCATAAAATAGTGAAATAAATTAAATGTTCTAATACTTTTACTGCTGGTTATATCTTCTGGAGGATTTGTACTTTCGCTTAGGATAGAGAGTGTAGTTGTGAATTTAATCACCGAATATTATGGTTCTACTTACATAAATTTTATCGTTAATTAGATGTCTTGTAGACATTGAGATTTCGTACTTAGAGATTTATTCGCATCTAGGATTAATTTTTCTCAGGATTTAGATTTGTTCTTATGGACTAATGTATTTTCTGGACAAAGCATTGCGAAAGGATAATCTGGTAAATTGAAATGTTAACAGTGATAGAATTACAGCAGAATAAAGCTTTTTAATTAGCTTTTTGCAATGATACTTGAAAAAATTTGGTATAGTAATAAGACTTTGATATGTCATTTTAGACGTTAATTTACTGGTTGATAAAAAAAAAAATATTTCGTGTCATAATCTTTATAATCTACTGTATTTATTGACAACATTTTATATTAGCATTGCCTTTGACTCTTGTCAACAGTAAAATCTTGAATTAGTGATGTTATATGAAACCATCAGCGATTCTAAATTTCTGAGTCAACTGTACAGAGAACTTGCTGACTAATTTGGGAGTTCCAGTGTATTATGATGTACCAGTAAGTAAGTAAGTTTATTGTACAACGGCCATTGGCCTTTACGATAGATACAACAAAAAAAGAAAAAAACATAAAGATAGACAACAGTTTAAATATAAAAGAGAGAATAGTGGAGAAATTTGAGACAATATAAAGATGGATGATTATAAACATTTACATTGAAATATTATGTATGCACGGAGAGAAGAGGGAAAATTTATTTGTTGTTTATTATACAAACATCAGAGAAAAAATTGTAAATATCCCAACACTTACAAGCATTCAGATCTGCAGGAAGAAGAGCTAATTTATCGGGGGGACTTTGTAGAAACAATTTAGATATTTTTCTTATGATGTACTATATGTCTGATAAATAACCTTAAGTGTAATAGTTAGCAATCAGTGATACTTTTATTTTTACGTTAGATAGTGTACATTAGGATTTATTAAAGTTTGAGATCATCATTGTGGTTGGAAATACTCTCAATCTGCAAGTCAAAAATTTACCAGCAAATCACAAAAAGGCTAGGTTGCACTATAAATTATCAAAACCAGACGTCAATACAAAATGTATCTCGTTTAGTAGAAAGTTTCGTATCTCACAAAATCCAGCCAAAATCCATTTCTACTCTTCCATCGCCCTAAAAACTGCATAGTCCCATATTTAGTTATACTATAGCTCAAACTATTACCCCGAAAAATATCAATAGCAGAGCAAATGAACTAATAAAGAGGATCATAAAACCTATTTTTTCCTCGCAAAACAAGTATTAATAGGTGTTAGTGATTAAACTCGGACACTAGAGTGTACAACGTATACAACGTCCCGAAGCTATTTAACACCGGAAAACATAGAGTATATCGAGTTTCGCGCTTACTCTTATGGCTTATCGTTCGAATTGGACAATAAAGACAAGATAAGCATGTCCCTGTCACTATTTTCCAGCGTTGTTTATGGTCCAAAGGTAATCTCATCTAAAAGACATAGAAGTAAGGGCGTAAAAAGAATAAGGGGTGCTCTGTGATAAATGGGAGTCAGTAAGGTTTAGTTCTGACAAGTAAAAAGAGGGAGTTTCAAATTGATATTTAGGGAGTTCAGTTCACTGATAGATAGTGGCTTGCTAACGTACTTGAAAATTTTCTTGGTGAAAGTGTGTGTTTTTTATATACCAAAATGTATCTTCTTTCTCTTTTCTAAGGATAGGTGGATTTGTGATATGAATTACTTTTTGTTGGTTTGTATTTCCACTTTTTTAACATTTGAGAAATTGTTTTACTTTGAGGTTTGGGAGTATAATGTGATCGAAGACTGTGAGAAGTCAGAACTTGTAATTTCAATTATTAATCGTAAAGAATTTCTCTATTTATACAACAAAATTCTTAATCCTATCAGTATTTCTCAAGATGTAGTGGCTGTTTTCTTGAGAATGGTTTGAATACGACTTATTCACTAGTATCAAAATATTTATACCAACATTATTAAAAAAATTTTGACACAGCAATCAGGTACGTAACAAAGAGGAGCAAAGAATATTTATTCTACTTCCTTAGAAGAACAAGAAATATAACCGAAATTCGTCACTGTCTTTTTTAATTTTCTGAATTCTTCAATCTATCATTTCAAACAAGCAAAAATTCTCACAACTCCAAATTTAGACAAAAATGACGATCTTCTTCTCATCAACCACTAGAAAATCATAGACGTGGAGACGCAGTGAAAGCTCCTATACGTCTTCGACTCAACTATATTATATTTGAGTATACATTAACGTCATCGGGCGACAGCATTCATGTTAATATTAGTAATCCAGCTAGCTTTCAAGATTGTTTTCTCCACTTTAAATCAAACATGGCTGACGTCTTCCATCCCTCCTATTCGCTGTTGGAAATAAATTTAGAGTAGGAATAAATTAGTTTGTTCCATCTGGAATTTGCAATTCATTCATGCTTTATGAAAGTAGTAAACATGTTTGCACTCAAAATAGTGAATTCCAAGTGCAATTCATTTTAGTTAAGTTTTCAAACCGGAGTAATTTATTTGTTTGTTCTTCTTCCAATTGAGGATAGATTTAAGTTATATCAGATGACGAGATAGTAAAAATTATAGCCTTTAAGTTGAGTAATCTTATTTACATAAAATTCCATTCTGGGAAATAGAATATCATTAATTTTTATTCGCAACATCATCAAAGTTGAAAAATAAATAAGCAACAATGAAATGACTTCAACATAAATTAATTGCATTATGGATATCTTATTGCTTCATTTTCCACCTACTTATGATACACAATAATATATTATTACATATTCTTTAAATATAAAGTTACATATTCTTTTTTCACTTAAATTTTTGTTTCTTTAACTCCTAACTTGACTTTTACAGGTGTAGTCCTGTCTTCGAATGAGAAACATCTTAGCAGTTCTGTAGTTATGAAATTGAAAACTAGCCATATTTGTGAAATAATAAGTAGTTATTGTCTGTAGTATTTAAGTTTCCTTAAAAAAGAATCTGTTGTATTCGGCATATTATATTGCATGTGTTGTATGCTGTGTTGGAACATTCTTGATTCAGATTTGAAGTCAGCAATAGATTTTCCTGTAAATCTTTAAGAGGAAACTGTAACTCTGTTCTCCCTTTTGGACTATACCAATGTTGTAACAAAGGATTTATACAATATTTAAAGTTCTCAAAAAATAATTTTCTAAAGTCACCATTTGGCAAATTATTGAGATTAGAAAATGAAGTTGAACTTCATGAAATAACAAGGAAAATAGTGGTATGTCACATTATCATCATAATGCAATCAACAACAAAGCGAACCATGAAACATAAAAAAATACTTCCAAACTATAACATTTGACCGAATAATATATATTTCACCAAATATATTAGCGAGTATACATGCTGATTTTTAACAGAGCTTGTAATTCATTAGAAAAGCAAACAAACAAGAGTGGAATGCACAGTATATGTTATTTGCTCCCACATAATATATGCTCTGGACCAATACATGTCAGTTATATTTGGAATCGGAGGAAATGACATGTGGTAATGTTATACTTGCATTAATCCTAATACAAAATAGAAACGTGATAGGAACTATGTTTGATTCCTACTAATTGAATTATGTGTCATTAAATGAAACAATATTTGTGTTTTTTCATGATAGCTTTCTGTTTGACCTGTAATGTTGCTGTTTGATTTACTTCAGTTTGAAGTTATTTTAAATTTCATTATGTTGTTTGAAAAGTATAGATTCAAATTAATGGTCGAGTCAACAGAACCGTATAGCTGTATTGTATTTCATAAATTGAATGTGTTAATATATTTAGAATATCCTGTTAATTGACAGTAAAACGGATACAGTTTTTTATACTATATATTCTGGATTACATTAAAAATATATATTTGCTTACATTCCTGTATCGCATAATAAACTTTATTTTGTATATACATGTAAAGAAATTACATTTCCTTTCTTGTAAACTTTGTAAACAACATTGTGAAATGCAATATTTGCTCGATCCAAATTCCATGTTTTTAGAAAAGAGCTAAAACTATTTTTACAAAGAAGCTTACAACTATAGTTGAAGTGAAAGTAAACCCTCCATTCAGTATTTTAACCCAATTTTAAATAATTTTTTAATGCTGAATGATACAGCCAAATTGTATACATTACCGACACGCAATATTTATGAAAACGCATTCAAAAATAAACCAACAACAAAATCACCGTAACTAGAGTTACCAACACTCCTACATTTCTTCAATATTTCCTTTTGAAAACATTTGTTTTAAATCTCATTTCAGATTTTTTTATAGTAATGAGTATGAATTGTCAAGATTTCTGTACTCTATTTGTATATTGGTATGTCATTATCTTATTGCTGAAGAAACTAATAAAAAATAGAGAAAATTATATTAGTTGTTAGCATTTGAAGTATTTCAAACATTAATAATTTAATTATATTAGCATTTCAACATTTTACAATTTTATTTTATTTATGACATCAACTCATCTGGTATCTAATCCAAAAATTGTCATATGAGCATTTACAATAGAATAATTCTCTATATATTGATGTTTGAAATTAAACTTTATACAATTGATATGCTTGTAAATTAGTTAATTTATATTTATTACTAGTATTCAAATGTGCAGATAACTAGCTGGAATAAATACATGAAAAAATATCATACAATTTGCATTCAAACTCTCCAACTTAATCTTTAGTTGAATTTAACAAAGCTGATGACTACTCTAACTATAACACATGCACAGTACTTAATTATTTATACGAAAATAACTCTTTTAAGGAATACTATTCGTAAAAAAAACCATCAATAATACTTCATATTTCAATTCAAACAGACCCCCATAGGTTAAAAATTGTTACACCAATTGCATAAGTGATAAGAGATTTGGCGTTTCAATTTTATGGTTGGTATATGGCAGGGCGTGGCGAGCACATATCTTACCGTAAAAGATAATCCGCACACAACTGTCTTCTATATATTCTACTCTCTATTGGTAAAAAGTACTCTTGTTATGTACTTTAACTCATGATATGCACCCGCATACAGAAAAAGTCTATTCTAGTTCGATGAGAACGTAAAATAAAGGGAGTAAAATATAGCAAGGTTTCCTTTTTTAGTGGTAATAATGTCATGTTTGGTCTAATAGGTTTATGAATTGAATGAAGGGAAATTGGATTGAGTTGTT
>JAQIWE010000266.1:0-25461 GCA_034698565.1 Campodea plusiochaeta
AGAACACCTTTCCACATGTACACTCCACCTACATCACACAGTAAACTGCAATCATGAAAGGTACTGTACATGTATCTCTATTTGACCACTACTGCTGTCTTCATACAATTTCCTACAGTACATACAATAGTAAATATATTTTGAAATATTTAAATTATAAAAATCATAAAAATACAAATTTCTACCATTTTCTTATATAGCAACTGTAGCAAACAAACCTTTTGTGTCAGAGAAAATGATAACCTTTGATCATACAGCAACCTCAATGACAAAGAGTATGTTTTCATTTTGATTCTGTGATATAATAATGATTAATTAAATCCCAATGTTTAATTCCATGAGCCACGTCACCACAGTATACCAATCCTCTCAAAATAAATTACCTCATCTTTCACCAGCGTGACATGGAGACATTTTGATAATTAGCGCTAACTCGCATTTTCATCTGTTTCGTGACTCAAAATTGAAATCGATCAGCGGGAACCTAATTACGTTTGTTCTACGACATGTACTAATAAATCTACAGATGTGTGTACGTGGATGTAAAACCGTATTTATGAGGAAATACGACGATTTCATGGGTATCGAGTGTTTCATTGGATTTTGGATCAAATTTGAAATAATAATTGGACTTTTATTCAACTGGTACTATCGTTAATCGTTAATGATTAGTTTCCTTATCGTTAACGTTGAAATAAGAAATATTAGTTCGAGAACTTGTGTAACAAAATAATGTAAGTAATATAAAAACAGAGCTGAGCATGAACAAATTTTCATTTCAAAATTGATTATGTTTTTTATACATACTGTGTGAGACGGGTTATAGAAAACTCAGTCTACTTAATCTTTGGATTTTCTGTGTATATTTGGTTGATCCCATGACCAATTATTCACAATGTTTTCTCCAGATTCTTGAATGTCATTGAGGTGTGAATACATTCAAATGTTCAAATTCAGTTTATAAGGCCAAGGCCAGTAGCGGGAGCTCGTCCTCTTTATGTAGTAGCTAATGTAGTTAATGTCAACCATTAGGGGCTAATCGTGGAGTGCGATATCTTCTAAAAAGCACATAGTAACAAAAAAAACGAACTTTTAAAACAGTTTCCATATAATAGTAAAATGTTTACGTTATTACTAAATAATTATGTTGTTTTTCTGTTTCAAAGAACCCCAACATGTTTCCTATAGCTACGACCATTTGTATATACGTATAAATAAAAGATGTTGTCAGGAGTGAGGAAAACGTATGGGGTCATGCGATCAGATTTAATTTAATAGTGAAATTAGGACTGATATATGTTATATGATATTGTTACTGAACGTGGGAGAATACGTAATTCGTATTAAGACTGACGGCTACATGACATGAAAATTCATTATTGCTTACAGGTCAGCATGAAAGTTACTGGAGATAGAAGATTTATAAACAATTTGTTTAATTTGCATATTATGATGATTGTGGCTTTAAATATTTTGAAATCAGTTATTGTTAAACAATATTTATTTACAGTTTTACCCAATCATCACGTGAAGACAATTAGGAACTGAAGATGATTAAAGTTCCATGTTTTCTTGACCCCCAAAGTGAAATTGGAAATAGTTTGATCGTCACTATCATGCTGTAATTACCGGTAGCATATATCTCAAAGGGTTTTAAACATTGGTACGCTTTTATGAGACCAGTGTATAGAACGTCTTCCATGAATTATAGAACTTCAAAGTTGGAAGTTAATGGTTGTCAAATCATGGATGACCCTCTACCGGCTCACAGTCAGATGACAAAATGCCAGGAAATTAAATTCATGCAAGGAGTTTCACTGAGAAGACAGCACGTGGCAAGATGAAGAATGTTTTTCACTATATCAGAAAGTTCATTCTACCTAATTTATCATATACTACCGTATTTCCTTTTAAATCTCAGTTCAATTTGTTAGCAGATATAATTATTCGACAATGTCAATCTTTCATAGAAGTAAACTTCATTAATACAAAAATATTTTATTATAACTATGCCAACAGAATGAAAGTCGAATATTGCAACCACCCAAAAGCTCTTTAAAACATGTGTAGAATGTTACACAAATTAATATTAATTGTAAATCATAATTGCTTCATCATTCTCATTGTACTAATATCTATAAGCCTGCAGGATGCTGTATACTATATGTAATCCTCCGAATAATACATAATTATAGTACAAGCAATTTGCAACTAATTATAAGCATAATGAGCTGCTGATAGAAATTGCTTATTAAAAGACTTTGGTATACAAAATTGAAGCTTATTGACAAAAGTTATTACTATGTTTTAATATTATTCATTAGTAATTGAGGACATTAAGCGATTGTAAATATACATTAGTAAAGAAATGTTGGTTTAAAATGTTTGTGATATCTAATTGCAGGTATAATTAGACATTTCTTCATTTGTTTGAACGTTTTTGTATATAGAAATAGAAATACATGCGACTGCTAATATTTGCTTGCATACATTTATCTGAGTGAGTTAATAACAAATCATTATATTGCTTTTTTTCGTATTATTTAAAAGCTCAGTTTGAGGATGAATAAATGGTATTGAAATGATTAAGCTGATTTTCTTCTCGTTGTTCCTCTTAATTATATGTTTTCCAGAAGCATTACATATAATAATCTCCACTGTTTTGACTTTTAAAGTAATAAATTTATATATTTTTAAAATTTGCTAAAAGAAAGTAGTAACATTTTAAATTAACTCATTTGCATTTAAAAATTGGACATAAATACGATGAAAGAAATACACAAAATAAAGAATACAACAAAAATTAATATTGCATTTCGTGAATGAGCTTGATTTTCTTCCAGTCAAACTAAGATACAATATAACCACGTCCCCAGTTTTCAGATCCTTTCTTGCTACTCTGGATGACAATCATTTAATAGAACAATTTTCTTACATTATACGAATATTTATTAGGGACTACCATTGATTACAAAAAGTTAATTGTTACACTTCATATTCGCCTACTGTACTTCAAAAAGGAAGAGGATGAACATACGTCACTGAATGAAAAGCATCGTTTTAATTCCCGTACAGTTACTCTAATAAATTGTTGTCTATATAGTCTAGATCGCTGCAGAACTGAAGTTTGATTTTGCTAACAGAATGCAGAGCAAATTAGAAAAAAAAAATTAGCTCAGTAATTATTAATGCTTACTCTGCAATAAGAAAATATTTCAATACGTTTTTCATGATTTTGTAAAACTATTTTTATTTAACTTGAAAGAAAAAATGAATAATCTACAATAGTAGTACAAAACTAAAAAAAAAAATACAAGAAAGTAAAGAGCAGATTTAAAAAATAATAATGGTTTTATCTACATGTTAAAATACTGAGCATTTTGCAAAATAAAATTTATTTACATCTACTATTTTTCCTCAAAGTACATTGTTAAGAAAACTTTCTAATGATTGCTTTCTAGTTATAGGCCTATACGCATCATAATAAACATCATTTTTGAAACCACTATTTAACTGACATGTTCATCAAAGATTTGGTTTACTCTTTATGTTCTTCTTCAAATATTGAATTGTCAATTAAGTTTTCAAACTCACCATGCTACTCATATTAACATACTGTAATATTACTTTCTCTTTCATTCTGTGTACTCTACAGTTAATGTAAACTAATAATGAGAAAGAACATGATGTAATATTATTAAAAAGAACAACATTCTAAAAGGAAAGGAATTTGAAAGATGTAGAATAATAATAATCACACTGTACTTTCAACTGCAATCTTCTTATAAAAACATGCTTCAAGAATCTCCTCGGAGCTTTATTTCTCTCAACTTTTTAATCTTTCTAAAATATCTCCCTTAAATCTTTCTTTATTAACTCTTTGCGATAACAATGTTTTCCGTTCTCTTCTGAAAGTAAAGAAGCGGAAGGATACGTCTTGGAAGATAATGGACTGTTCACAAAGTCTTTGCTCTAATGGTTTCTTTGAACAATGAAGACTTGCTAAACAGGTTTTAGTTGTTAAAAGAAAGGCAGATTTTTTTTATTATATCAGTTTTATTAACAAATAACATTTACAAAACTAGTTCGTGTTAATCGGATCAAATGGAAATGGAACAAATGAAAATTACGAGAACTCGAAGGTCTGTTTCCATCTGTTATTGTAGTGTTCATTATTTCAACAGATACAAGGAGCCTTGAATAAAATAAATAAATAAGAAAGATACTCTTCCGACGCACATTCTGAAATAATTTCCGGCTGTCGAGTCAAACGTGACAGAAGATTATTGAAATGTTCATTCGAATATGCTTTTACTGTCACTTTGTGTTTCCATGTTTATGACACATTTTGTAAGATATACACTGTATCTTCTTTTTTTGGAAAGTTGTGCGTAACCACATAGTCTTTTCATTTATTTTGTCAACTATTGTATACTAGAATGTACAGAAACTCCACATTAGCGATATCTTCAGTATAAAATTCGAGAAGAAGAAAAATAAACTATACGTTTGTATGAAACGGCATGCCCCTGACAGATTAACAGATGAAAACAGGCCTGTATAATTATATGACACTTCAATTTGAAACAACGAACGATCAGTACCATTCTGTCCAATAAAACGTATAACTTGTCACAATCCATGTTAAATGTATGTAGTTTGAAGGGAAGGCACTGTAATGTAATTGTCTGTGTGTTTACCATCACCTTTGATGTAAGGTTAGGTATACTTTAAGTAATGTAATTGCGACCCACAATCTTTGAATATGACAAGAGAGCTGAGGTGACGCTGCGCCATGCTGCATTGCTGCTGGGTTTTCACCTACAAAAGATAGGAGAGAATAGATTTTGAATAAGGGTGTGTACGATATCAAAAACGATTTAGAGTCTTCATGTACATTGAGAATCGTTGTGCAATCTGATTTTATCTAATTAGAATAACAAGGAAATGTTGGTAGTTCATATTCCATAGCATCTGAATGTACATATTTGTATATGTTCGGGTGATTGATAACTAATTTTGAAATTCGATTATTCAAGTTATTAATGGATTCTACTGTAGAAAATTTTAATGTATTGGACATTGTCTAGAAGAACACTTATTCTATGATGAATAATAGCTGCCTTAACGTTCTTCTTATAATGTTTTCTGGTCGGTTGGATAAACCTGGTGTTACCTGGTCGGTTGAATAAACATTATAAGAAGAACGTTAAGGCAGCTTTTATTTCATCATAGGATTCTAGAAGAGTTTATTCAAGATCTAGCAATAGTACAAATTGAAAAACTAAAAGAAATACTTTTCGTAACATATAAAGTTTCTGATGTTATAAAAATATTCCGTTTATTGATGTGAATTTTTATGCTATTGAATTGAAGGTAGTTTCACTGCAATGTAAAACATGCTCCATTATTATGAGAGAATGTCAACCTAAATATATATTACGCCACGATACAAATAATCTGAGTTCCTTCAAAATATAAAAGAGTAATATTTATTTTCGCACGAAAATTAAGTTAGAAACTAAATTATTTGTTTATAACAAATTAAAAATAAACTGCTTGTTGTTCAATAACAAGAACTGGCTCAGTATAAATTGTCTTTAAAAATCAGATAATTAAACCCTAAAACCCTTGTTACTGTATAAGTTTTCCAAGGAGAACGTTCAGTATGTTAATCTGATTGAGGCACAAAACGGAATGCATATCTGACTTTAGCTTTTAAATTTTCTCTTTGGCGAACTAATAACAGGGTTTTCTTTTTATAGTCAAGAAGAAAATGATGTGTACTCTAAGCAGGTTACTGATATTAATCTCGGATATTTTATGTCATCTCGTCACCATGTGATATGAGTTAATACGATGCAATTCATTTTGTAATTAAATGAAAAGGCTTCTTTTGAACTGTGTTATTGCTCTTTTAACTGTCAAATTCAAATTTTCTCAACTCTATAATATTATGTTCTTTAGAACTAAACGTTATAAGCAAATGGTTTACTCAGATATTACAGCTACTAAGGAGATAGCATACTATTTCGTGAATGAGATGGAAATTGAAAACAAATAGCCTTTCAAAACACATCATGCTTCTGTGAACATGAATATATTTGAGAAAACCGAAAGAAGCTCTCTTTATGTTTAAGAAAATCAATCTTTTTTTCTGAGTGCAAGCACCGTTTTTTTCTATTTTCATATTTTAGAAATGTAGCAAGATAAGTACATATTTAAAAAAAAATTAAATGCTATATAGAGTCAGCATGATTTACATTATATATGGAAAGTTCATTTCTACAATCAATCATAAAAGGAATGGATGAGTTTTTCATAAACATTCTTTTATGTTTATAAAGGATAAGTTTAAAATTAGTAACTCCCCTTGTGCTTTATTAATGAGAAAAATGTTGAAAAGCACTGTACAAATAACTTGGGCATTGTGAACGAAGAATGTTAAAACAGAAAGTCAGTATTCGAAATTTGTGCCTATATAGAAGAATGCTTACATTCCAAAAATGTGCAGTTGCAAAAATGATTTCCAAAATTAACTCTAAGATATAAAGAGTGAAACTTTGTAAATTGCAAATTAACAACATGCTACAATACGAGTACTAACATGTTCTCTTCTCAAGTGGAAAATAGCTACACGTGATTACTATACTGTCTTAGTTTCTAATTAATTTTTGATACGTAAATCTTAATTATTCAGCAATATAATTGCCTTCTTTGGTTATTGAGCATTCTAAAAATTGAATTCATCTAAATGGAAAGAGTTTGGAAAGTTTAGTTTCATTAATTCGATTATTATTTCTAAACTATTTTAAATCAATAAATAATGTTCATGATGAATATTTTAAAATCGAACGAATGTGACTGAGAACATTATTTTAGATGCAGCCTCGTAAACTTATTTATACTATAGGAGATCTTTACTATAACATAATTTATTCTTACAAAAATATATAGAAAACTACCTTAGAAGTTGTACCTTCAAAACAATCTAACACTGTATATCAATGAAATTTCAGAGGGCTATTTGAAATATCAGAAAAAGCACACTTACTGCTTCAAAGAAAACATCAGATTATGGCAACAATGTATTGCAACAAAGAGCTGCTTTGACTCTAAATTTCTTCAACCATATTGTGAATTATTTCCATTTCATATCATGAAAACAGTAAGAATGAGAATGGACGCTATCAAACCTCTACTGGATGATACAAGGTTTGAAAGGAAAATACAGTTTTAACATTTTATAGTTGTATTGTATAGATGCACCATTTTTAGGCAGCATCATTTGAACTTTTATTAACGATTGTATTATATTATAGTTTATTAAAAGATATTTACACTAATCTAATATAAGAGCTGACCTCGCTCAGTACAGCTAAGGAGCAGGAAAGTTCAAGAAATAAATTTACATTTTTACTGTATCACAATTTACACTCTTCTTGATTTAGCGTTCTTAAGATAAATGAAGGACGTTAAGATAAATGAAGGAGTTGCAAGTCTATGTTACGATTCACAAAAAAATAATAATTATAATTATTTAATGTGAGTGAAATATATTTTAGTGAAGTTCTATTATTTTCATAAAGCAGTCGCTGTGGTCTGGCGGTTGGTGATCAAATTGGGGCACGCGTGGTTCCGAATTTATTTCTTTTTAAATCACCACTGAAACAGCTGAGATTCATTTTGCCTCATTATACCTAATGGGTACCAGGGTGAAAACCTTTGGAGTTATAAAAACCGACAGGAGTGTGGTCCATCTCAAATTTCTGAGTTGGAGTAAAGAAAGCTTGTACCTTATTTTATAAATGAAATGTTTTTAACTGACTACTTTGCATAATATTGAAAAAATAAACTAAGGACAAGAAAAAATTCGGCTCAAGTAGGACTCGAACCCACGACCTCAGTCTATCCAGGACCGTGCTCTGCCAACTGAGTTATTGAATCCGACAAATTTTTCTCATTCTTAAGTTTACATAATAGTTACTCGTCAAATAGAAGCAATCAAATTGCACATACTAAATTACATGGAACTATATACTTCTTAACAGCTTCGACTGTGAGTAATATTATTTTAAATTATTAGAAGCTTTACAAAGGACTATATATTATAAATGAAATGTTTTAACTGACTACTTTACATTGGAACAATAAACCCCCTTACATCCATGCACCACTACAATGATTACTTTTATACTTATATATTTCCAGTTTGAATGTGAAAGTAGTTTTACTAGTCCGTGATCCCAGAGGAATGAATGAATCTAGAACTAGAAGAAAATGGTATCCAGGATTTCCTGATTGTGATGACCCCTTCCATTATTGTACTGATATGGTCAATGATTATTATGCTGCTAAATATATGTTGGGAGCATACCCAGGCAGAATAAAGTAAGATTATACTCAAGGCGGGTGACGCTAAGGAGGAGTGCAAGTGCACCCCCGTCGGACACAAAATATATTTTTTACCTTCAAAACTAAGGACTTTTCAGTAACATAAAAATGAAAATTTCGCGCTCGCAATCGCCGTGTAAATCCGTTTTACATTCTATTTTCTATTGTATAATGGTGAAAAAACAAAAGCGTAATACTATTATTATGGAGCTTACTGAAATGCTATAAAATTATATTTTAAACTACGTTATTTCTAATGCAGTGACATCCTACAGAACTTTACCTTCAAATGATATCACATAATTTATTATTATATTCTGTAAATTTGTTGAAATCCATTTAAAGTAAGCATCAAGGTCAAATTTATCAAAATATGAATATTTTTCTGAAAACTCAAACTTTTTTTATGTTTATACTATGTCAACGCTATCAAATGGGAATTTTTTTACAATGTAAATATTTTAAAGTTCGGGCTTTGCCTTCGATGGTCTCTGTGTTTTGTTATATACCGTACTTCTAATATTTGAATGTGCTACCTCCATTAGGAAATCCGAAATCAAAAAACTTTTTTTTTTGCTTTTCAAAATATGACTTTCTCGTACACACACTGACACCTTGTTGGACATGACTCTGACGTCACCACTGATTATACTACTGCCTTGAGAAATTATTCAATCTTATACACAAGGTGTATCAAAAGTTCTTATTAAATATATTAACAATAGGTCTATATACTACATTACTATTTAAATAAAAAATATACCACAGTATCAGAATAAAAAATGAATTAAGTAACTATGACAAATGAAAGTTAAATTTTGGACATGCAAAATGACATATGAATTCAAATTTAAAAATGTAGTAATGCTATTGTCCATTTCACATGAATTATACAACACCTTTGACTTTGAACGAAGGTAGTTATGTTAATACATCGTAAGTCATAATTGGCTTAATTTATAAAATCAAATTGTTATGAGATCTTCATTTTTAATACCATTCGACAATTTTTTTTATGTCAAAGTTATAGAAATATAGCGATACTAGCAGAGCAATGCATCATTAAGGGTCGAAAGTGAAGTATCAAGTGAAATGAACAAAAAATAGCAATCTTTCCTGCTTTCAGTATTTAAAATTAAATAATTATCACTGTGAATTTGTTGGTATTTTGTTACTATTCTAAATGTTGTTCTATTGACCATTTCACATGAATTATACTCCACTTCTGATTTTGGAGATCTCACTGTTCTGTTAGTATTTGACATAACTTTTAAACATGATTAATATGGCACTGGTAATACAATTGACATGTAAATTTAACTTTATATTTGTAGAAATTTTTATTAAATAGTAGCATTTTTGGCGCATCTTCCAAGATCCAAGAGTGGAGTATAATTCATGTGAAACGGACAATATATGAAGTGAGATTTACTTAGCCTTTTTATATTTGTATTTTCAGAGTCATTCGTTACGAAGATTTCTCACTGGATGTTTACAACCAATCGAAATCACTCTTCAACTTCTTCAATTTAGAATTTAGTAACTCAACTGAAAAGTTTTTAAATCTTCACACGAGCAAACATGGCAAAAGTGATGCAAAAGACAAAACAGTTCGAGATACGAAATCGAATTATTTTAACTGGATGAAGAAATTAAGTTTTGAACAAATTGTTGATATTCAAAGTGCCTGTAAAAGAGCCTTAACATTGTGGGGGTATAAACTAATTGAAAAGAATGAGGAATTATTAGATTTCAATCCATTGGGAACACTAACAATTCAAAAAGAAATCTCGGGCTTTTGAGTCAAATTATTTTTTTACAAAGGATATTATTTATATTATAATTTATGACTGTGTTTCAAATATATAATTATATTCATAGTTTGTGAAAATTAATATATCCAATAGATGGAAACTTCTTCTTGGTTCATTCATAATGTGGTTGTAATGAAGGGGTTTTGAAACCAAACACTTTTCTTCAAAAAAATGTAAAATATTTCAGCACCTACGTGGTACCGTCATCAGGGAAGTTAACATTTTTGTAAATCTATTTTCCTGATGACGGTACCACGTAGGTGCTGAAATATATAGCATTTTTTGAAGAAAAGTGTTTGGTTTCAAAACCCCTTTATTACAACTACCTAATATATCCATCAAGTTATTGACTTGTCATGTGCATAACAAATTGCTATTATTGAGATTGACTTAGCTTTTCTTCCTATAAATTACTATTTTAAATGACGTCATTGTCATCTGAGAATAGTACAATTTTATTGTTTTATACGAGAAGGCAGACTAGTGAAACTAAAAAAAAAAAAAAATTCTTAGTTTTCTTTTTACATCTTTTAAAGATTAAAGCAGAGAAGGGTGCTTTCACGATAGTGATTTTATTCAGGAAACGACTTGAAATACTTTCAAAATTATTACTGGTACAAAAAATTAAGAGTGGATAATATTGACTAGCTTATCCTCAGGGACCCTGGAACTCTTTTTTCAAGGAGGGCTAGATCAAACTGAAAATATGGGCCCATTGGAAATCGCCAGCAAAGCGCCACCATGGTTGGCGTAAACGAATTAAATTTTGAAAAATTATGGTAGAAACAACCTATTTTAGACCATTTCTACTATACGTTTTGCAAAATTTTAGACCATTTTTAATACGTTTCATAAAATTTTAGACCATTTTTACTACGTTTTATAAAATTTTAGACCTTTTTTACTACGTTTTATAAAATTTTAAACCTTTTTTACTATATGAATTTTTCGGAAAATTTTGGCCAGATTTTGTTAAAAAAAATAATTTTTAATATTTTTGATAATTTTTCCTACATTTTACCTCTTTTATAAATAACAATTTTACAATTCCAGGCGGGGGGACTCGCTCCCTCTGAATTTTTCCGCTCCTCCCCAGCACCGGCCATCACTCCGACTCCGGGGTCCCTGTATATCCTATAATTATAATAATAAAGAGTTAAGGCCACTTTACGTTTACCCCCATCACATTTACTGAAATCATATTCTACGTATTTTATTTACAGAATCTGAAAATTTACAGAAAATGAAGCAGCCAAAATCTAAATATTGTGCCACAGAAAATGCATGATTTACCTTGAATTGAATACATTTTTCGACTGTCTGTAATGTATCTCTTTTCGAATACGAAAGCTCTTTTAGCAGAAGCTAATACTCAAACTTTGTAATATCTATGTTTGAAAACTAAGTTGTTGAGAGCTTCAAGTAAACCTCATTAATATTTTGTCCCAAAATCATTGTTAATGCTCATTCATGGGTATTGGGTATAGTATCAAAATACAGGTAATTTTGCCCCAACAATTAAAGAAAAAAAATGAGTTTTTATTGCCTATTTTTTTATAGGAATTCAATTACTCTGAAATTAACCTTTAAATAAAATTCTCTCATCACCTACGGCCCAATGACCGAGTCCTTAAAAATTATTTTGGATTACTCTTATCAACTTATCATTTCACAGATAAGCAATAACGCCGGTATATTACAGAGTATTATAATACAGATAGATAATATTTTAGTGTTGGAGGTATGACAAATTATGAAGAACAATAATTTGTTAGAATGGTGATTATTATTATTGAACAGCTGTGATTCAAATACACCATTCAAAATGTAAGTCATAAGTGATATTTGCATTAACAATTAATGACATTATTTTTTTTAAAGAAAATGAGCTATAGGCCTACTATTAAATTAATAAGAAAGTCAAAGACTGACAAAAAAATAAACCTGGTAGGTCGAAAACGCGGTATCGCTGCGGCCACATGCCTGCCCATTTTTTACCATCTGGTCAAAACAGTCTCCCGTTTGTGGGTATCAAGGGCACTAAACCACTTACTGTTTAACCTAAATTCCCCTAATATTCAGTGTAGTATATTTCCATTTGATATTTACATTAATCATAATTATGTGAGATTTGCCAGTCTTTGACTCTCTTACCAATTTAATGATATTTTCATCTTTTCTGAAAGTTATGTTACTTTGTTCTTACTGATGTGTTGTATAAAAACCTCCTATTCATATTGTTCTTTAAATTGACAGGATTTATCAACATAGCGTCTAAATATTACGTAATTGAAAATGATGTCATGATACAATGTATATTGAATAATAAATACAAAAAAAAATCTGATTAATAATCAGTTGAAATAATTTACTGAAGAGGTATAGTTTTTTATTTATTTATTTAAGAAACACAGTAGCATAATAATTTTACTATGATGAAAAACAAGTGAAGTGTTGCTGGTAATATCGTGAAAATGTTTCCTATATATAAAAAAAATGAGTTCAAAAAAATATTTAACGCATTAGTTTCTCTCTTTTTTTGCCTGAATGAAGTAAATTCTACTTTAATTCTGTCGCCCATTAAAAAAACGATAATATTTCCTTTAAGTTTACTATTTGCAGAGCTCACCACTAAATATTGCAAACATATAGTAATAAAATGAGATAAATAGGCACGCTAAAAGAACTGCAATGTACTGTGAAATAAAATCTGCCTTAGAGTTATTTTCATAATTTATTTGTTAAATTCTAAACCCAAGTTGGTAGAAATAAATTATGAAAAGAACTCTAAGGCAGATTTTATTTCACAATATACTAATAAAGTAAATAATTTTCAGGTTATCCGACTACATTCGACGTAGAAGTTTAATGTATATTGCAGCAGCTGCAATATTCTTTATTTTGATAACACAGTTATTCTATGATAACAGAAGAGAAATAAATGTAAAAGGTGCTCAAAAACCTCAGATTTGGGTAAGTTCGACTATGGATCAGAGGAAGAGAGGATCTTATGCAAAATAATATTGTGGTGTTTCTGAAACCAAGACTGGCCATGTCTTGGTGTTGATTTCCAAGACTTTCCTATATAAGCAGTCTTGGCCTTGACTTGCCCTGGTCTTTTTGTTGGGTGTTTCGATCTTATACTGTTTCTGAGGATAGAAGTCGGTCATGCAGAGTATTAGGTTTATAAGGAATTCCTCATACTTTTCATGCAGAGTTACAAATTTTAGTTGGTATTACTCCATGGTCCCTTCATGTGAAATTAATCAAGTCATATATTCTAATATTCCTAAAAACATTATTTATTTATTCATCAGTTTTTGTTTTTACGTATGACTAACTCAATAATATACTTTTGGTCTTGAAACGATACAATACCACAGAAATTTATAAAATAGCAACTTACGTATACTGATCCAAGTGGCTTCATAGCATCTTCGCCCTTTACAATACCATATTGAAACTTATTTACCCTTGATCAGACTTACAATTAAGTTTAATGCACAGATAATGATATCTTCTTGTCATTTAAAAAAAAAATACATGTAACAATTTCCGTGAAAAAATGTTCTAAATCTAATCAACCAGTCTTAAAGGGGTATTTTTTTTTCCTGGGGGAAACCATCTTTTCCAGCACAGCTTAGGGGTCTCTTGGGGAAGCGAATATACAATAGAGAACAAAGAAAGTAAAACGGGATCTGTGTGTTGGAAAAGATGGCTTCCCGCTGTAAAAAATACAGGTTTAAGATATATCCTTCTGTTCCTTAGAAAAGAAGACAGCATTCACTTTTAATCATAAAGCTTTATATTATTAGAATTTGCTTCAACTCAATTTATACGTATAAATTATGTTTCACAAACTCTGTAACTTTATAGTAATGGATTTATTGACTGCTCATCTTTTAAATAAAAGTGGAGTATTTTTCTTTTGAAGGTTAATAACTATTTTTTTAAAGAATTGTGGAAATATTAAATTTATGACATGCTAAAACAATTTTGCCCCTATTTAGGAAGGTTGTGCTGTTTTTGCTTTAAAATTAAAAGGACTGGACAGCCAACTTTATACTTTTTGAGTTCTTTTAATAGTATTTTCTATTGAATTTTTTTATGATTTTAGAAAAAAGTATGAACAAAATCTGTCCAGCCATTTCGGAGATACACACATCTGAAGTTCACAGATAACTAACTGAGTTACCTGTGAACCTCTATCGCAAAAGTCTTTCGGAACTCATAACTTCTGAACAGTAAGTCGGAATTTGATCATTCTCTTTTAGAGAATCTTAAAATAAATTAATTTATTTTATAAAAACTATTTCGTCATTTTGAATCTATTAGATTCTGAAATCCAAGAATTCACTTCACGGGTAACTCCTCTCTTGCTGTGTTTTACAAAAATGTCCATATCTCATTAACGGAAAACAGTAGAGTGATAATTTTTATACCAAAAATGATAAAAAAGTTACTACCATCAGTGCAATAAATTAAAGGAAATCTATTTCGCTGTCCAGCAGTCTCTTTAATGTTTGTCACATTACACAGTAACTTTGAAACTTACGGAATTATATTTATTGCTAATTTCAGAAACCAATTGAAACAAGAGAGCATGCTTTATGGAGATGGAGAAAAACACTTTCTGAATCCACATCAACAAAAAATTCTATTCAAAATCTCAATGTTGATAATGAGTACAAAGAACAGTTATTGAAAGAGTGGGATATTCTCAAAGGAAAAGAATTGAAATCATTTCCATTTCCAGCTGAAAATTTGTTTAAAGATAATGAGTAAGAATATAATATGAAAATTATAAATGAAATGTTTTAACTGACTACTTTACATTGGAAAAATAAATTAAGAACAAGAAAATTTCGGCTCAAGTGGGACTCTAACCCACGACGTCGGTCTATCCAGGACCGTGCTCTACCAACTGAGCTATTGAATCCAACAAAATTTTTCTCATTCTTAATTTATCATAATAGTTAATCGTCACGATCCTGGATAGACCGAGGTCGTGGGTTCGAGTCCCACTTAAGCCGAAATTTTCTTGTTCCTAATTTATTTTTCCAATGTAAAGTAGTCAGTTAAAAACATTTCATTTATAATAAAGTATCATTTACAATCTGAATAATACAGGATATTAGTTTAATTAAATCGTAAGTAATAATAATTTACGCTGATGTAAAAATTATTATCAATTTCTTATGACCAAAACTTAATTATCAACACGAGTATTATTTACACCCTTAAAGTATAACGATGGCTTGAAAATAATATACACGTAAAACCAATTATTCTAGACAATTCTAAAAGATCAGCTGTTGAAGTAACATAATCTTATCATTGGAAAAGCAAACACTATTATCTAAAAATTAATCATTATATAACTATGAATCTTTACACTTTAGCTCGACACTATTCAACGTATAGCACTGCTGAGATAGAGCTTATAGTATTCAGTATATAGCGGTATTATAAAAAATAATATTTCAACAATGTCGTGTTTGTTGTGTATTGTTGGCTTCATTGTTGCTGCCATTGTTACTTTGAAGATTTATTTACATGTTACTCTTGGAATTTGTACCAGTACGAAAAGACTGAATGGAAAAACTGTTATTATCACCGGAGCAAATACAGGTTGGTGTTTTCGATATAAGATAATTTTTAGGGAGGGAAAATAATGATTTTAATAAGTTTTGATTTTTGAAGTAAATAACTCTCAATATTTCACTGTAATGTATTAATATTATAAGTGTCAAATTGTCAAAAATTTCATGACACTCAAAATTCACAGTTTTAATTAGCATGTAATAGCAAATTCAAAACAGTCCCCCGTTGTGGGGGTATCATGGGTAGAATATACAGTCCTGTAACATATTATACTGTCATAAAAATTAATAACTTTTGATATTTAAAATAATAGTTGTGAGATTTGTCACAGTTCCTTTGAATTTAAAAGGTTACCTACAGATAATGAATTTCTCGTTTTCTATAATTTTTGTGTACTTTCCATTACTTAATTTTTTTTTTAAAGTTTGACATTTTTTGACCCAACGAATCAAAAGATATTTATATTTACAGAAGTTGAAAAGTTCTACAAGGTAGTTCAAATCGAACTGCTTATCTTCGCTACCTTGCGAATATATGCAAGTTAGTCACCGATAAACACATATCAGAGGATATCTATGAAGAAGCAACAAAACTGACTTAACAACAATGCAAATTAATCGTTTTAGTCACATAAAAGTAGTTGTCTCGTTATCGGCTCCTCTACCTTACAGCTTATTTTACCGCATTTTCTAAGGTGAATATCTCTACAACCGGTGATTTTTTTAAATAAGAGAAATAATATGAGTTATTTATATCAAGAAGACTAATATTATGTTATAATATCAGGAAAGGCAATTTAGCTGCAAGTAACCGTTTAAAGAAAAAAAACTTTATTTTTGTTTACACATTATTTTTTTTACGTATGCAAATTCAATTATAAATCTAGGTATCTCCTTTATTTACTTATAATTATAAAAACTATGCAAACTCGTATTACTTACATAAAAAAATTGTTAACATTCCTTGTAATTTACCTTGTTTTTCGATAGTTTCTTTCTTATGCAGTCATCCACATACAAACTTATATTATGAAATCTTGCAGCCAGTATTCTTGAAGCAACAATTACTATAATATCAACCATAGAAGAAGCTGTCAACACCCAAACAGATAAAAGTATATAAGATGAAAAACCAATCCAAAAACATGAATTATCATCTATTACATTATTGAGTATAGATGACCATTGTTGTGAAGATCGACTGGAGCCACTTAATTTAGTGAAATAATACGTCACACCAATTGTTGAGATAATAGTTTGAAATCCGTAGAGAGCGTAAATTTTCCAAATACCAGTATCTTTAAAATTTATGTACTCTGGTATTCCAGATGTTCCAATGATAATGTTACGTTTCCAATTGGTGAAAATTTCACTAAAATCATTTCCATTGTTGAAGAAGAATCCGATAACAATGACAGAATAAAAACCCAGAAAAGTCCATGGTAGTGTAGCTATTCTGATATGGTGCGGTTCGTTATGTATTATAGCAATGTATAATGCGAATGCTTTATAACTAGAATTGAAGATTAATATGAAGCAGACTATGCCACAGAAGATACTGCAGATTGAACATTTGGAGAACGATATTATGTGGCTGTTTAGACGAATCTGTAATGGAAATATAAAAAAACATTATGTTTTTCGTAATGTTTTTACTTATTTTATGAATGATTACACGATTTACAAAAATCTTTTATTTTCTATAAATATTTTTGGTTTTTTCACACTGTTGTAATAATGCGAACCAATCTTTTGAATAATTATTTTTCTCATTTAGTTTCGGTTGGAATTTGTAGTTAAATTATGAAATTTGATTTAGTTATTAGATTGAAATGAAAAGATAATTTTGACAAAGTTGACCAATTTAATTGCGGTTAACTGTAGATAGAGAAGAAAAATATAATGAACTTGGATATACTTTCACAAAATAGTTTTTCCATTTTACACTATAATTATAAGTTATTTTATCATTTCAAACAAAACAGAAAATGCCAATGCATCATCACTAAACTGTTTCCTTAATTCAGAATAACAACTTGCGTTCGACACCTTTTTCTTTAATGTAAACATTTTTTTTTCTTTCTTATGAAGAAGTTCCCTACTAATTATGCCATGCGCACAGAAAGAGAAAAGCCTAGGTTACATAACCAACAGGATACAATGTTTTCAATAGCGATTTATTTCCTATTATTGTAATTAGTTTCTTACTTTATTACTTTTAGTAAATACTTTTGTATTTCGAAAAGTTGGCAAGTAGAAGATATTTTAATATTATATCAATAACCAATATTAACAGTAGAGTCATCTGACTTCAGGAGAATATATATAACGAAAAATTATTTTATTTTATTTCGATGATAAATATTCCCCCTGTCAAACTGTCATAATAAATCTATGAAATTTGTACCGTTGAGTCCGTTATTACGTTACGAATATACATTGCGTGACTGAAGACATTCGATTTTTTAAATTTAAAATTTCATCGATATGTAACAGCTGTTTATTTACTACACAGTACGAAATCCGTGCTGTAAACGAGTATATACACTCGCAAGGCATTTAATATTTAATGGTTGTAATAGTTTTTTTCTGTTTCAAAGGTTAAAATAATTTATATAGCAGCTTTTGCTATACATGTAACTGAAGTATATAGGATTTTGAGAGTCAGGTTACGTCAGGTTTAGGTCAGAATTCAGTTGATTTTTTATATACTTGATATCCTAATTTAAAAAGTTCAGATAGTCAATTATGTTTTGTTATGCTCGTATGGAGATTAAGTGACGTATTCATGTTTAAGATACTTCTTGGGTTTGGCCACTTATACGAAACAAACTAATTAGCTTCAGGACTTTCCACCTTTATTAATAAGAAGGCTTTGTCAACTGTACAATAAAAGTTTGAAAAGATTCGCAAAATACAAGATGTTTACAAAAGGAAATATTTACAAAGGCTCAATGTTTAAAAGTAACTGTATAAATATTTCCCTTTGTAAATATCTTGTATTTAGCGAATCTTTTCAAACTTTTATTGTACAGTTGATAAAGTCTTTTTATTAATAAAGCTGAAACGTCCTGAAGCTAATTAGTTTGTTTCTTATATTATGTGGCCAGACCCAAGAAGTATCTTAAACATGTATACGTCACTTAATCTTTGTACGAGCATATTAAAAACAATCATTTCAAGGAAATAGCATATAACTGGTATCAATTTCTGTTATTTAAATGGGGTTTATCTTAAGTAAATGGATTAGAGTTTTACCTATAACTAATTAATGGTGAACATAATTATCCCCCGCAAAACAGTGCCTTTTGACAACCCTAATGTTAGTACATTATAGTACAGCTATTCAAATTTAAATTGGCACATTGACGTATAACAAAGATGCACAATACTGTAGGAGAGATTCTTTATCCACACAACCTATTAATACTTTTTGAAATGTTTTTTATAATAGAAATAGTTCTTTATAGATTATGTGAAACAAATTATCTGATTAGCCGTATAAACATACGAACTTGATCAATAAAATATTACATCCACATGCTGGCGTTTATCGTTAAAGAAAACAAGCAAAAAGGTAGTTCTAATAATATGAATATGATCTTTGAGGTTATAAATATAGTTGATACCTCAGTCATAGCAAAGTCTTAGGGTGATTTAACTGCTTATGATAGGCTATTATATTGCTAAATAGGAAAGAGTTATAGCTTGAGAAAATTAAATTTATCTAAAGTTCCTTGAAATGTGATTAATCGAAAAGTGTTAGAAGAATTGTATTAGTCTGGACTGTGCAATTTACTTTAGAGAATTTCTTATTCACAACAATATTGTATTTTCTCGCGCCTAAATGGACTTTTCCGAAAGGTTGGTCACTTACTTATTGCGGTGAATACAGGTCTGACCGATCCGTATTGCAGGAGTACGTATTACACGAATATTACGACTGAATTGCGTTTTTCAGTGCACACAAAATATTTAAGGGAACCATTTCTCTCATTTTTTTCTTTTCAATGTACCGGTATCGGTTCATTGTACACAAGAATACACAGTTTTAAGCATGTGCCCCCCCCCCCCCGTACTTTCACCCTATTCAAGATTATACAACTATACACAACTGATAAGTATATAGTAACCTAAATTCCAGGTTTCGTTTCTAAGTTCTGTTCTACCGCCTTGATTATCTTTGATGATACCAGAGTCCGATGCTTTGTAGTGGTATTGTACATAAACGTTTTAATTTTGTTAGTTTTGGAATATTGCCGATTCAACAACTTTCGATTAACATCGATGCGTAGTAATATAGTTCAGCATACAGTTTACGCCATGATTTTCTTAGACGAATGTTTCGTGCTGTTTTTTAATCTAAAAAAAGATTTAAACTGTATTATTATACGAGTATATAGATGTCTTTACTCATCTCAACTTAAAAACTCTGAAACAAAGTCTTTGTCAATATTTCAACGAAGATCCTTCACTTTTATCAAGACAGTATAAAAAATTTATACTGTCTTGATAAAAGTGAAAGATCTTCACGAAATATTGACAAAGATTTTGTTTCATTTATGGATTTACTTTATACTGTCTTGATAAAAGTGAAGGATCTTCGCTGAAATATTGGCAAATATTTTGTTTCATTTATGGATTTACCAATCATAACACAACCAAATTTGAATATTATCAACATCAACATTAATTTTTTAAGGTTATAAAAACACAGTTTTGTTCCTGAACTTGTCAGCACTAAAATTCTTATCTTTATTTATATTTTCAGTTGGCTAATTCCCGAAGGGCGTGGCCTTAATTTGAGTCATGTGACCTTAAAATCCGACCGCGTACATAAAACATACAGTAAACCATACTTATGATACGTATACGTACGCGTTTCACCCTCTCGTAAGCACAATAGTAATCTGATAACGAAATAATTAACGCTTCGAGTTAACGGTTAGGACCTCAGGGTTATGAGCAGGGTCATGGGGTTATGATTAGGAAAATACTACCTTATTTTCTGTAGTTTTCGTTGAATTTTTGACAAAATGTTATGTAATAAAAAATGGGTTCGAAATTCGATGATATATTATTATCGAATAAAACTTAAGCAAGTAGTTTTTTTTTTCAGCAGGACGTCTTGTTTTCCCACACACAAATTCCGTTTCACTTTCTTTGTTCTCTATTGTACTCGGGTTCTGAAGGGACTTTTAATCTGTGTTGGAAAATGGGCCTTCCCAATGAAAAATAATGGGCCTTTAACATTATAAAAAAGTAGCTTTATTTCTTAGTCTACGTAATTCATTTCCTGTTTCGCGTCTGAAAAGACCTGAAATACGACAGTAGAAGTTGGACATTGTTATTATTTAATTTTAAAATTTTGAATTACAATATTCACAGAAAGATCAGCTGAAAACACATTTTTTTTGTCTTGCTAGAAACAAAAATACATGCTGGTTAAAATATTAGAAACGATTTCCAGAGCTATTTCTTGTTATATAAGTCCAGAATAAAAATTATTACAAATGAAAGATAAATATACGGTATCGTCTTTATAAAATTTATGTATTTTCCTTTTAAAAAAGTTTATAAGTTTAAAAACATTGTGAAAACTAGTGAAATTTTGCAAATTAAAATATCCTCAGTTTGGGAGTTTTATGTTCATTGTCCATATTAATCATAAAGAGCAACGCCCGAAGATCTTGTTTAAAATTACGAAGCGTTATACTATATGTTGCTTCGCACTGGTTTCGAAACCAGAACTTTCATCACCAAGTTATATACTGTAACGCCGTACCATTACATCAAGGTGACTTCGTAGATTTGTAACAAAATGTTACTTAAAGTAGTCTAAAATTAAATTAATATTCGCGCACGTATTATTAACGAAATATTAACATTATTATTTCATTATGAAAAAAACGAAAATAATGTTTCGAGAAACCAGAAAACCGAAAAATCTGAAGAAACTTCTTTGCTAATATACATAATTAAAAGCTTGTGAAATTTCTACGTTAGAATACAAAGAAATAAATTACGATTGAACGTTTTCCTAAAATAGAATTTTACAACTTGTTTTTAATGACTATTCTTAAAATGCAAATCAATCGATATCCCACGGCTAATACTCACTAATCATAGACATCTTACAGATTAATGAGTTGTAAATTATTCAAATCCAAGAAATGTACTTAATTTACGTAATTCAAAATGTTATACAACTATCGGAGACCTCCCAGGGATTATTACTATTTAGATATAGTTTATCAATTTCGAGAAATATAGGAAGATTTTTAATTGATTGGTGAATGCATAGAAAATATACCAAATAAATTGAATGCAGCTAAATTGACTTTCTGATATTATAACATAATATTAGTCTTCTTGATATATAACTCATATTATTTATCTTACCTCACAAAAATCATCGGTTGTGGAGATATTCACCTTAGAAAATGCAAGAAATAAGTTGTAAGGTAGCGGAGCAAGCGGAGCCCAAAACAAGACAACTGCTGATATATAAATAAAATGATTAATTTGCATTATTTTTTAAGTTAGTTATGCTACTACTTAATAGATATGTGTTCTAATATGTGTTGTTCCGCGAATAATTTGCATATTTTCGCAAGGCAGCGAAATTAAGCAGGTCGATTTGGGCTACCTTGTGGAAAATCTATCGATTATATAAACTGTTGTGTCAAAAAATGTCAAACTTTTTGGAAAAATTCTTTGATAATATTGTAATGAAACGGAAAATTCATTATCTGCAGGTAACCCTTTAAATATTTTGTTGAAAACGACTATGACTTGATCGTGATCTGTAATCTATTGCCCTCATCACTGTGTAAATGAACCAATGCCCTGCCTATATGCCATAACTTTCCAACTGTAGCATTACTTGCACATTTCACCTTCACTGCACATCTCTAGAAGATACTTTTTCCTACTTTTTTTTTGTTTTCTCATCCTTACTTAATGATTTTTCGTGCAGATAAAAACGAAAAGTGAAAGTTTAAGAAGTCACAATTTAAAAATACTTTTATGTCATATTGAAAGTTAGTTGAATATAATGGACCTGGAGTTGTATAATATGTATAATAATAGGTTTATTGTTAGATAATAGGTGAAAATTAGGTTGTGATGGAGTTTTTATTGTTTAGTTTGATTGTTATTTATTTCTGGGAATTTTTACTTCATGATCTTTTAAGGTTTTATTGTGAATTTTGTTTAACGAAATAATTTAATAAATATATATTAATTTATAATAAGCTAATAAACTACTTATTTTTTACTTTTTTTTATTTCTTTTAAAAAAGACCTTTTGTAATAATTCGAATTTAATTTTCTATATATTTGTTTTTATTTTATTTAGCCGTATATTTCTTTATGTCAATAACATTAACAGGAATGAAAAACAAATCGCAGAAATAATTCATAAGCATTCCATTTTGTTTCTCCTGTGATAGTGTGGTTTAACCAGATTTCGTTAAAGTAACTGAAGTAATGATTTCAGGAATATCATTATAAATGTAAGTTTTCTTCTATTACGATACTTTTGTCAATCCCTTGTTCAATCTAGAATGTTTTAAAAAAACTTTCTTACAGTATTTTAATTTTGATTTAATTATTGACTCAAAATTATAAGGTGTAGGTCAAAGAAGGTCAAAGAATTTACTTTTCATTATGAATCATGTAAAGAAAATTTATTAAGGAGTTTCTTAGTAATTCAATTTCCCTTTTTCATAAATTCCTATGAAAATTAATGTAAGAAACAATCTTATTCCCATGTATTTTCCGCTGTATGAACAAAAGGTATTTTATGATCAGCCGATAAGTAAATGAACACTTCATGGAAAACAAACTTTGAAAAAATATTCAAAAAGATAAAGTGAGGAAATATAATTCTTTGTTGGTTTTTTATCGAGATATCGACGATATATTATTGACGGCGATTTTTTATCGTTCTTATCGACTTAACACAATGCTATAATACTTCGGTAAAGAGCATTTATATACAGGATCAGGGGGGTTTGATTTATATCTTCGCTTTTTGACTTTGCAAAATTCAAAAGAGAACAAGAATAAATTCAGAAGAATGTTGAATTATTCGAAAAAAATGTCGATTAATTTTTTCTCTCTCTCAAATAAGAAAAAAATATCTGAAACTGGATCATTTTAACTGAAAATTAAGAAGCTAAGTGAAAGCCATTGGTATATGCTACATTATTGAAAAGATTAGCTATTCATCATAGCAAAATATAACTTTTTCTAATTTTTTTTTTTTTTTTGCTACAACGGTGCTGAAGGAGTAGCAAAACAATCCAAAAGTACTCAGTTTAACATAAGTTTTTCATGATACTTCAAAAGCACTAATAATATGTGTATATTAATAAAAATTGTACAGTTTACTAATATAATAATATAGGCCTACTAATAATATAAATGATTTTCGACGTTTTTCTTCAAATTCTACTTTTAAGAAAATATTTCTGAATGAACCTCTTTATTACAACCGGAACAAACGTTTCAATGAATGAGTGCTGATCATGAACTAAATTCTCGTTACATATAAAATACTACAAACCAATTTTATGAATCAAATAATCTTGAAAAACTCGACGAAAACTAAAACAACAAACCAAGTAAACCACTTTAGATCACGGTAATCAACATTTTACAATTCTTGATCATTCGATATTTATTGCCGAATAAAATGAATTAATTGCGATGAAAAAACATAAAAAACATGCTGGTGCTTCATGGATTTCTGTAACACAATGCAAGGCTAGCTACTAGTCACGATAAAAAAGTCATTTTTATGTCTCATTTTGACATTAAATACGAAATATTGTCAAGATGGACGTTTCAGAATTGGGTCGTCCGTTGAATAAATGAAGATTTAACGCTGAAGGAAAACAACATGGTTGTCAAATTTGTGAAATTAATGTGCAATTTTTAAGGTTGGTGTTAAGAAGTTTTGATATTTTATAGCAAGATGATCACCTTCTGAAAAACATATCAAATTACTTAATTAAATTAATTTTTCTTTAGACTCTCTGTGAGTTTTAACATACGTACATAATGTGAGTTTTAACATACGCACATAATGTGAGTTTTAACATACGTACATAATCATTCTGTTTGGCAAAATAATAGAACTTTCTATAGTTTAGTGACTGAGAATATTTTTGTAGAATCCAATTTTCAAACATATTTTCGTCTTGAAATAATAAATTTACATTACCACATTCTATTATGTCAAATTACTCCCAAATTTTATGAATTCCCGTTGTACTAATTTTGAAGAAGTTATATTTGGGATTAAACATAAAACCAACGAAATCATGGTAATTTTTTTTTTTTTTTAATTTAAAAAAAAAAAAAAAAAGTGATTGTAAATTCTTTGGTAAGTTTTCTCTAATCCAGCAGTCAGATAGTTTAATAGCCAAATATTGATATCGACATATCAAATATCTTATCGAAAAAACAAATATCGTATCTAATATCGAGACGATACATCGATATCGACGATATTTCTATCGTATCGGAAGGACCTCCATAGTTCCCACGATCTCGTTATATCGTATCGATAATCAAATATCGGTATATCGACATTTCAAATATCTTTATCGAAAAGTAAAATATTTTATCGAATATCGATA
>JAQIWE010000267.1:0-25459 GCA_034698565.1 Campodea plusiochaeta
AGATACGATATAACATGCTAAAATATATACATAAGCAATAACGTGCTATTGTTCTGCATATATTCCTGTATCTGAACAGTAAATTTGTTTTGAATTAGAATGCTAACGTGTAATTCAATGTTTTCTTTTTTCACATTAATTTAAATCGACGTCTCATTATAGTAAAGAAATATTATTATCACTTATTTATAATATTGTTATATGAATAAGGTATAGAAGCGATAAAGATGTAGGTCACAGAGATATTATGCAGAGTGTTATTAATATAAAGATAAACAGTGATAAAGATATTTGTTCAACAATCTCAACTTCAGATATAGGAAGTCTATAGGATAAAGTAAGAATGAGATAATGAAAAGATTAAAAAATAATATTGGTATTTGCGTGGCCGTGGACCCTGCGAATACAAGAATTTTTAAATTAAAAAACTTAAATGATCTAACTTTATTGATTTTTTAGATTATGGAGATTTTATTTTCATCTTTCTATATATTTTTATGGTGCTTAAAAGTTCGAATAGTTTTTTCTTTTTCTGTTAAAATACTTTAAAAATCTGATGTCATGTTAAAATTGTGGTTATAGAGTTATTTTAATGTTGAAACATGTGAAATGACGGTACCAAAAATGTAAACTAGAAAATAACTCAAAAGCATGTTTTCGGTTCCCTCAAATCCGGCATATCTTTCCACGCTTCTCAAGTTTTAATATTTTGGAATCCCACCCTTGGATAACAGTGATAACAAAAGATTCGCAAACACAATGTTATTCTTACAAGATTATATTATCTCAAAACTTGGCAGTGTAAACATAATATATACAATGCCTTTTAAGAAAACACATGTTCCCACTTTTTTAACAATATAATTTATAAAATTACATTTTAGCAGATGTTCTTACACCACTACAAATAATGTTTTTACTGTTATTTATTACCACATTAAAGGAGCGGTGATGAGGGGTCACTGTGGGGTATCTATTTTAGGTTCCTTTTTTGGTAGAACAGTTCGATGTCCTGTAATGAATATGATCATCAGCATTTTTACCTTCGAGTAAAGGGAAAATAGGCAAATTTAAATATTTTATTTTCATATAAACTTTACTTCTATCATGCAGTAGAAGATGTTTTTAGAATCCAAACGACTTCCAAAATGTTCAAATATATAACAAAAAATCACCCACTTTGTGGTGATTTTTTTCGTAACATTTATAATGTAAAACTATTATCAAGCAAATATAATTAAATTTTCGAACTAATCATTTAGTATTTAAATTACATTCTAACACTTTTTCGAAATGAATTTCTATGTTAGACTTTAAAATATACCAAATGTTAGCTGCGGGAGTATTATGAGTACGAGTATACTGTATCACTTTTAATCACAATATTTTGACTCTAGTGATACCAAGAAATGGCCATAATTATTTTGATAATTTTGTAACTTAGTTTATGCTTTGCATTATGAAATTTTAAACACAATAAGTTGCTGGAAATATGTATTTCCAACAGATATGAACAGAAAGGAAAGTTAGACGAAAGTCGAGGGGTTGAGCACTCGAAAAAAAGTTGTACACCTGATTTCGATTTCGCCTGATTTCAGATGATTTCGCTTGATTCGGATGATTTCGCTTGATTTCGGATGATTTCGCATGGGTTAAAATTGTAAACGAAATCAAGCGAAATCATCCAAAATCAAACGAAATCAAATGAAATCAAGCGAAATCAAATGAAATCAAGCGAAATCAAATGAAAAAAAATGCTGTTTGATTTCGCATGATTTCGCGAGACCTTGTACACTGATTTCGCAAGTGCGCAACCCCTCGACGAAAGTTGTACCCGGAAGAAACGAATATCAAATTACACACCCTTTCCATTCCAACATTTTGTGTTTCATAAAAGTTTTCTGAAAGTCTCATTTATTGTAAATATTGAAATACGTCTTTCAATACGTCCCTCATTTAATATATGATATATCACCCAAAGGGAATATAAAACAAAACAAGGAAAGGGGTAAGAAGAAAACGTGTAAAAGAAATAGTGAAGAAGTAAAATGTCATCTGCGTTTCTTCTATGCTACGTCTTCTCTTCACAAAGCGTAATATTCCGTTGACAGATATACGACAGTAGGAATATATTTCTATCGTCTCTTCTTTTATATATGGAATAAAAACCAGACATTGTTTCCTTTATCAAGTTGTGTTTATTTTTAGAGGTATCACACTTTTTGATATCAAGAGGGGAAAGTTCACGTTTAGAATTTTTAGTTTGAAATTAGTTATTGCTTTAGAATTATTATGAACAGAATACAAACTACCGGTACTTTTACTTTCAAGATGTACTGAATGTTACTGAAATCAGGATACCATAGTACGTGTTACTCGTTTTAGCCACATGAACATATCTTGAAGAATCGTAAGATATAAACTAGGTCTTTCGATTATAAAAAGTACCCCACAATCCTAAAAGTAAAGAAGGGTGTTTGTTAAAAGTGTAATTTTATGGATTATGCTGTGATGATCATATATTATAATTCACATAAATTTATTCCTGCTTTTTGGAAAGATAAAACTAAAGCCAAAAAACTAAACAGCGTATGGAATCGCTTGTTTTAAACTGGAGGTCTTCACTTAACAGTCGAGCTCCGAACCATTTGCCTGATGACTACAGCAGTTACAGCAAATCTTATTGATGGTGTATTTACATGCTAAAGAAGCAAGGCGATTCTATGTTTTCAAATTTCGAACTGTTCGCATTTCTTTCTATTTATAGCAGACCGGTGAATACTCTGCCTTCGCAGATGTTTTCTTATTTATGTTTGTTATTTACACTTTATTACATTTACGTTCCAAAGTTTTGAATGGACAGTATATCAACAAGGAAATATATTAAATTATAAGGGAAAGGGGTCGAACGGAGTTTGATAAAGGGATTATAAATTAGGGTTCTAGATCAGGGGTGAATCACAACTCAATTTAATTAAATAATACAGAGGCCAAGGGTTATCCACATTTACCAGATATTAATTTTCTGCCAGAATTCCTTCTCGAATTATTATCAGCATATTTACTATCAAATTTTCTGGAAGTACAGGAACAAGTTCGTATATACTCCAACATTTTATACCCATTCTAAAACTGTCCTGAGGGTTCTGTAGTATTCTATAACAGAAAACCACACTACCACAGCATCTTCCTTTTCAATGGAGGATTGTATATTTCTGAAGTTCTGTGTACACCCAAACCATCAGAAGTTCAAAAAGAAGTTCTCTCATGAAGTTCAGACTATTATGCTGCAGGATGGAAAATATCTCACATTGTATGGAATAAAACTAGATATTTTTGGGCAAAATGTAATTCCACGAAACCGCAAATTGGATATGTTATTATTTGCTTTAATAATCAGTTTCGTAAGATAATAAAATCACACTTTTTTAAATATCTGACATAGTACATAGAATGCTAATAATAAATGACGATCTGTAAATCTTATATAAATTGGATTTTAAAGATTGGAGACATTATGATGTATTAACATAACAATGCCCTTATGGTCAAAAGTGGAGTATAATTTAAGTGAAACGGACTATATCAAAAGACAACAATTTTCAAATACAAATATTATATATGTTTGGATAAATAATTAAATATAGTATATTGTTCAGAATTTTTTTGAACTAACAACTCTCAGTGGAGAAAACATAAAACAGAAAACAAAAAATCTGTGACCATTAAATTTCTTTTATTTCCAGGAAGACACGAAAGGTTTATCTATATAAACATCAAAGATGGAAAATTTATAAAGCAATGAAAATTTATTTCATTCTGTAGATGGTGTAAAAGATATGATAGAACAAGAATATAATATTGCACTGCAACAGAGACGAGTGGGACAGAAGGAAAATCTACTGAAAATTTCATCAGAAAAGCAATAAACGGTGCAAGAGAAGAACTTGTACGCTGCATTATGTGATAATATGGAATCCTAAATCTAGTATATTTGTACAGCTTAGTTTAATATTTTGCATTTTTTTTCATCCACATTAAATTTTTATTAATTACATTCACTACCGTCAGTTAACTCCATCTATAGTATTTCACAAAATCTGATATTCTTTCTTTGTCCATTTTTACAAAATATTATATTAAAAACAGTATGTAATTGCATCGAAAACTCTTGATAAAATGTCAAAGAAATCTGCACTACGCTTTTCTAAAACTACAAAATTTTTAACAGCATTGATGTAACTCAGAATGGCAAAATGAGTGAGTATTATTTACAACATGAACTGGTATAGAATTCTGTTCTAGTTTTAAAATAGCAACATTGGGGTAACTGCTGTACTGTATAAAAAAGCGTGAGTTTATTCAATTTTTCCTGTTTTCTACCGGCATGATTTCACTGGTTTGCTTCTGATGGATCAAACTAGAAAGCTGTAGGCTTCTAACGCATTGCAAATTAAGTAAAAAAAAATTATCAAATATCTTGAAACATACTTATAATTACTGGTAATCGGTGTTCTAGATAAGTAGATAGGAACAAACAATGGTATTCACTTAGCGAATACAGTGTGTATGTATACTGTATTAAATTACAAATGAATCAATAATACATTATGGATGTATACAGTATTCGCCAAGTGTTTGTTTCTATCTACTTATATAGAACATCAATTACCAGTTATTATAAGTATGTTTCAAGATATTTGATAATATTTTTTTTTTTCGACTTAATTTGGAAAAATCATTGTCATGGAAGCAAGTATAGACTGATGAGAACTTTTACTGTGGCTCTGCTGGGTATAATATATACTGCTCTAACTGTTATTGTTGTTAGAAGAAGTGCTTGGGAGATAGACATTATACAACAAAATATTAAACAATAGTACTTTATGTATAAGAGCGAAGGACGTCTATGTCTATAAAGCTATTGATTAGCGTATTTTTGTTGAGACTGTTTATGTCGAGGTTAGAATAATAATTGGCAATTATCGCAGTTAATAAACTTTTCTACTCAGAATGATAACAAAGTGTGTGTGTCAGTATTTTTAAGTGGTCAATAAAAAGACCATAGTTTTAATGTAATAATTATTATGAATATATTGTCTTTCAGTAATGGTGTTTTTAACAGTAAATTTTATAGAATTTTCTGTTGTTTAAAGACAAACATAAAAATTACGATCAAGGACTTCTGAATTTATGTTCACATTTTATGTGGTGCGATAAAACAAGAAAATAAAAAGGAAAGACGTAAAACACATTATTCGATAATAGATGATGGTATCTTGATGAAAAAGCCCATATAAAATCAAAGTTTATTTGCGAAAGGCTTTTACAAATCAATATTATTACACTATAATAGTTTTGAATCAAAGTTATTTCAATTGCAGTAAATCTTCTGTTAGTTGACACTTCCATTCAAGTTTCAACTCTGAAACAATGAAATTACAAAACCATCAACAGTTATACCAAAATTCAGAAATTTTATACCAAAATTTTATAATAATTTTTCAAAATATAAACTCCAAAGAAAATTTTTGTTTTTTAACAGCAGACACCTAAAGTATTATAATTAAACAAATTATCTTCTGAATTGTTACCAGACAATTTATTATATATTATCAAGAAAGAAAAATATATGAAAGAAAATCAATATCTTAATTAACTTTAAATTGTCATTGTTACTATCATCCACCTACAGTCGATAAAACACTTTTAATAGCTTTTTGAATGAATTGTAAATGTCAATAATAAACTATTTAAAATATTGAATAATTAATACTGTGTAATCTTATATACTTTCTGTAATTGAATATATAGAAGTTGAACAAAATCCACAAACTTCTGTAAAGAACAAATTCTTCTATATAATATTTAATTAAGTTTCTGCCAATTCCCATAGAGTTAAATTTGCGTAGAGGTATTTCTCTTTCATGTTGTCAAAGACACTTTTGTGGTTTAGAACGACTCTGAAGTTTTCTTTTTGAATATATTTCGAAATAAAAAGGGTTGGAAACTGAATAAGTCAAAGGAATAAAAAAAAATCTGCTGTTCCAAGTCTTTAAGAAAGTGAAAAAGGTATATAATATTGCTTACATAAAAAGTTTATTAGAAATTGAACCGCAAACTTTTGAGGTTTTGTAGTGGAGCAGAATCGTTTGAATTGATTGTGATATTTTTCAATTCACCTTTGCCAAGTCGAGTTGAAAAGGTTCAGATTCTTCGTTGAGAATACAAGTTGGCATTTTATCTGGGAGTAACCTCAATTCTTTGGTCTGGTCCACATAAATTATATTGTTTGGTGATTAGGTGAAAATTTAGATGCTGTTAAGAGTGGAATAATTTGAAACACTCTAATGATCTGCAAGGAGTTGAGTTTACGGAATTGTTGGATGCTGCATTCGTCTCTTTTCAGAGGAAGAGGCAATAAAACAGCCAAATTGGTATGGAGAGGCAGGTAAAGTACTGGGTTAATTTATGTTTAATATTTTGTAAATACATTTTTAATACATTATTATAAAAATATGATGTCACTAGGTAATTTCATCAAGAGTATTTTTTGTGTTTCATTTCATTCATAAAATTGCAACGAGTTTTTAAAATATTATACTGAAAATAAAAGAGTGCCAAATTTTTTATCGCTGTCTGCTTGCTTGAAATTCAATATATTCTATAAATACATTTACAGGACCAAGTAATCACTTGAAATGTGATTTTATACTAACTCACCATCAATGAAGTTGATCTATTAAAATTCTAACGTCAGTGAATATACTATTACTAATAGAAGTAAGTTTAAATAACGTATTTGTTGTCAGTTGGATGCCATTATTTAGATGGGAAATCGTAATTTTCATTTATTCTTATTAATTTGCTTGATATAATAAAGGTAAATTATAATTGCACGAGAACAAGATATAACTCAATCATTGATAGCTGGATGATATAGAAACTTAGAAGTTTTCATTCACACTATAGTAGCTTATTCTTTTAAAACCCATTATAATATAATATAATAACATTAAAAATTATTTGTACATCATTAGGGAGAATATTAAGATATTCGTTAAGTATTAAATTAATTATTTTTCCATGTAAAACGAAATGGAAGGAATTTATAGATAATGTATATCAAGAATGGCAAAAATTTGAAATATAACTATCATCCACACGCTACACACACGTTCTATCATTTCCTTCTTTCGTTTCTGTACTATTGTGTGAATGGATCGTAATGTTATTAATAGCAGAGAAAACCGGTATCAATAAAGGAAAAAAAAACTTGTTTGTGACCCATTTAACGGTTACGTATTTATTATACCAGCAGACCCGCATTTTAGTAATTCCAAAATATGGATTATATAGACATGATATAATAATTTATGATAAAGTATTTGAAGGAGTTTTTTTATTTTGGTCGATGAAAGCATCTTTGGTACATCATCTCGGAGTCAGAGGGAGATGAAGAGGGTAGTGTACCTCTCTGCCCCCTCTCTCCCTTCCCCCCCCCCCTCCCCTCTCTCCTCTTACGAGTGTTTTTAAACCGAACAGTCAGTGAGCAACTGTTACCGGTGCTGGAGTGACATGCGGGTGCTTGTATACGCGTTCGTTCGCTCGCGAGATTACGTAGTATGTGTCAATATTTGTCTGTTCTATCTGTGATTTTTGGAATGGTGAGAAGATTTTTTAGTTCCGATTGCAGAGTTTTTTGCTATCTTCGACATGCCATTTGTTCAACGAGTGGTTGAACCAAAAAATATTAGTCAACAACCATTACCATCTTCTGGTATTGATAATGTACAGGAGGCTGTTAGTAATAATACACTTTGTGGTGCTTTGCGACAGTTAGCGTCTTTAGTGTTATGTGCCCAGGATATATTTGGAAATTTAACTGAAGAATCAAGACTGGTTTTTGAACGAGTCGAAGGACTCAAGAAACGGATTACCAAAGTACAAGATATCGTCCGTGATTTCAATGCCAAGAACGTACCAGTTCGTAAGTACTTGTTACTATTATTATTAATTATTATTTCGATATTGATAACTTTATTAAAAACAAAATTCAAATTTGTTTTCTGTATTTCATGCACGCTTGGTCTCTGTATGTAACAATCAAAATGGGAGGGCATATGGCCCCTCTTCGGTCCGAACAATAGAAGGAAAAAAAGGGCTTGAAGCCAACGTACGCTTAGATGAACAAGTAGACCCTTTACATCATATTTCAACTTACATTTACCACCTTTATCAGCAACCGCAGATGGTCCATGTTATGAAGTACCGGAAAAAATCATATTTTTTATTATGCTAATTTCGGCGAAAGTTGTATTACGAAATCGAGCAGAAAAACAATTTGAAACTAAATGTTTCTAAAATCTAAACGTTGAATTAAATATTGACCGTTTCTACTGTACTCAACATGTGTTGTGAACTGCAAGCCGAAACAGATGATTGTATTATAGGCGATGTTCAGAACCACCTGCACTCTAATTTCACAGAAAAACGAACTAAATATACTACCTGCGACACGAATGAATAAAATTTATATTCACCACAAGTGAAACCAATGAAAATGTAATCCGTTATATTATAAATCATCATATGGATGAATGATTTCAAAATAATCTAATGAATACCATATACAGAATTCCAAATCAACCATGCAATTATTATTAGTTATATGTTTTCATCATCACTTGTATAATTACTCTTATTTATGCTAGTCCAATTAATCGTGAATTTATCCCCAGGCGAAAGATTCTGAATAGTGAATTTAGAAATTACCATGACCTTTTCACTTCGTAGAAGTCGTGCAATTCAGTTCTTTTTATTTCGCATTTTTCTTCGTTTTCCCATCGTGGAGCAAATTAATGAACTAACGTTGATTTTTTAAAGAATGAAAAAAGAAGAAAAGTTGTCTGAAGTAAAAGGTATAAGGACCAGTAAAGTTCGTTGAATGGAGATTGTTTTATTACAACTGAAACCCTTCGAATGGTTGTTTTATAACCCCCCGATTGCCTGCTGAGACAGGTGGACATTTTATAGCAGTTGGTGTGTTTGGAAATGTCCCTCATTAAAGCATTTTCGCTATCTTTCCTCAGTGTGCAATATTCCATTTACTGCTACAGAAATTCAAGTTTGCAAATGAGATTGGTTGAGCTTTTAGAAAAACTGTTGGACTTTTTCAATTTTGTTCATTTCCACTTTTATTTCCTCTGCTGGGTTATTAATTTTCAGAGCTAATACAATTCCAGTACTTCAGCAGGTCGCAAATGGAAAGTGCTTTAATTATATAATATGTAATTTCATGGTAGAAGATTTCGAGTTAGGCTTTTAGCTGGGGTTATTTTTGCAGAGTGGATAGTGTAGTCATAGAATTTTATTAATTCAAATGAGTAGTAACCGAAATTGAAATTAAGAAATTCAATGGTTAGTACGTTCAGGGTTCATGTAACGACGTACTATTGTACAGAAGAAACTAGTTATGTTCTTACATATGGTAACAAAATCAACTTTTATGGGAACTAAATGAGACATTGTTTATTGTGTTGTTTTGAGAGAATAGATCCATTAACACTATCAAGGTGAATAAAGGTAAACTGGATGAAATGCATTATTTTGTTTAACGGTACTATTTATTTATTGAAATGCAAAGTACTTGCCAATAGAACATACATTCATTGAAGTTTGAGGTCTTTTTATGTAATGTAACTTGCCAAGTTCAGAAGGATATTTATCTAACTGATCTCCCAAGTTGGTTTTGATTAGGTTTGACATCAATTCACTTCATAATCAAATGCTGTACATTAATTTAGATTTAAATGCCTATTTCTCCGGAAGCATTTCAATTTTGATAACTTTGTTCTTCATACAGTAACTATGCTGCATCACAGTTTACTTTTGAATGAATGATTATTGGTTTCAATTGTAACTGTGCAGATAAATCCCATGTTATTGACCTTATATGACAGTATTCTTTCTCCCACCCTAATACTCACAGACAAGAATGGTTTCGTTGTGATTGGGTAGACCAAAGAACAATCCATGTTGGGTTGGCATATACACTAAGGATTTTCTTTAGACTTTTAGTAATATCCTCTTCATAATGTATTAGGGAAGTTTATAAAATCCACCCCCTTTGTAAATGAAGTTATTCTATCTCCTGTGTGTATCAGGAACAGGAAAAATTGGAATATGATTTGATTTGGTTGGTGACCATCATCAGCTTCATTCACAGGTGTCTCTTAGACCTTTATTCGCATTTTAATACTTTCTAAATTTATTACCTCACATGTTTTTTTTTTAAGAATGTTCAATATTTTTGTAAGAAATATAAAACTAAAATAAATATCGATAAATAAATTTGAAGACGTGAAAACATTATATTATGACACAACTGACAGTTTCATCAAAGTTATGACAAGAAAAATTAGTGTATTCATAATGTATAAGGGATGAAATAAAAACTAAATGAAAAAAAGGAAGAGAGTTATTTAAAGTAAAATTTCATTCAATACTGAACTAACAATCATAACAGTTTATATATATAATTATAATATAACATTTATGTAAAAATTGCTTTTGTCGAAAAACAGACTTTTTCTGCCTGATAAATTTACTAAATTGTGGTCTGACCTTCCTAGAAACTTTAGATTACAACAGAAAGTGCCAAATAATATAAATGCTAAATTTACTGTATGCCTAATGAAAACAGCGAAAAAGTATTTTTTGACCGCCATATACTGACAGACTCACAGCTTGATCTCCCATATAACAAGTGGTTACGAGACTTTCTTTTAATGAAAAACAATAAAAATTTCACAGCGATTGATTTAGTATACTAAGGGCAAATATCCCCTGCGTGGGGCCCGTCAGTTTATACTCGAAAATCTATTCTCCGATTTCGGTTAATATTTGTCACGCTGTGAACATTTCCTTTACATTGAACTGTCATTCAAATTGTATTCTTTGGATGATGCAGGAAAATATATATCCGTTGTGTTTATTAAAGACAACTTTTTATTCCAATGGAAAGTTCAGTGACTGACGAGACAGTGACGTTGTAGGTAGCTGCTGAACAAATATAATATTTACTTGACCAAAACAAAGAACTGAAGCGAATCCAATTATGAAAGCGAGGTAATTAACGGGAACATGTGGAATCGTTCAAATCAGATGGGGGTATCTGTAATATTCTGATTTTAAATTAATAACGAGAACTGGAGAAGTTGATTGGTGAATTCTCAATGAATAATGCAACTGTTGTTGAGTAGGTATAAATCCATTGGACTAAAGACAATAATAAGTTGTAAAAATCATACAGTAGTTAGTCTCATTGAAAGATACCAGCGATATCATTTCTTCTTTCTCTCTCTCTCTCTTTGGTACTGTGGATAAAGTAAAATAATAAATAAATTACCGGTAGTTCATGGTATTATAATTTCTCAATTTCATTACCAGAGTATGTTATTATATGCAATAAATAATAATAAACAAGTCTTGGATGCTATGAGATCGTAATCAACATTCTTATTCACAGTGTAAAAATTAAATAAACAGTCATGGTTATTAAAATGACAGAAAAACAATTCTTATCCAAAATTGCAAAGACGAAACTAAACCAATAAAACCCACACATTTGACCAATACTGCTGATGATAATAATTCACCCGGAACATAATAACCAGCATGGAAGTAATAGTAATATTATCTATTATGATGGAACATTTCGATAAGAGGGGGGAGGGGGTGTCGTATGTTTGATGAGATGGCACAACCTGATGTTAGGGGTTAAAATATATATAAAAACAATACATGACCTATTCTTTCCTTCCTGGTATATATATTGGAAGGCTCAGTGCCATTTGGCTCCCAGGGAAATTTTCCTTTTTTTTTCAACGCATATTTTCCCCTAGCCAACCTAAACTTCCTATTCCTGCCTGCCGTTCTTAGCTTTGAGGGGGGAAACATCCAATAAGCCGCAATAGCTTCCTACATTCTACACATACAAAACACAAGTTATCGCTTCGTTCAAAAATATATCTAGATACAACATACTTTGACATGCTACGCACACGTACAACACTTTTGACTTTGGTTTGAAGGGTCAAATAAGAAATGGAATTTGGAAGAGCTCAGATTTTTTTTTTATTCTGTGCCAATGCGAGAAATGTTTGAATTATTTGAAACCCAATCTCACTCTCCAGGATTTCTCTTTTTTCGAGTAAGTTATGTAAAGTATCTTATTTGTCGTAGTGTGTGTGTGTGTGTGTGGTTTGGTGTTCTCGAAGGCTTTTCAACAATGATATTTGTTCCACTGTACATAAAACACAGCAGTAATACTGACTTGCCATTTCTGTTAAAAATTCTGGCTCATATTAGAATAGTATTGAAGATTGTTAAAATTCGTTTTAATTTCAGAACGGTTATATATTGCATAGATAGGTTGTTCATTATCGATTCCAAACCATCAAAAATCAAATTTCATCTCATCCTATGCCTCACTATTGTTAACTCATTTTGGAATTATTTTCAAAAATATTTAAATAAATCAGTACGATACTACTATAATTAAATTCTTGCGGTCTAATTCGTGTACAGAGTTTGATCTATTATTGTATTGGTAGAATTGAATGAAATTGATTGGCAACAACCAATCAGAGTTGACGATGGGGGGCACCTTTCAATATTCATCGACGGCACACGCACAGATTCATGAGATACATTGAAGCGTGGTAGACCTATATCTAAAATGAAACATTGTGGGAAGGAGATAAGAAGGGTGAGCTTGTCACATGACTTACAAAAAAATGAACATAATTATAGATACTTCTTAAAAAAAAGGAATATTACTACATATTTGATCAGAGTCATGTTTCTGAAGGATAATTTGTTTTAACATAAAATAAATTTCTGAAAATATGAGCAAATACTGTTTATTTGAATTTAAGGTATGTACAAAATGTAAATAATGTTTTTTTCAAGTTGATTGACTTGCGAAACTATAATTTAAAATATTTTTATAAGTAATTTACCGTCGTTATTAACTCGTAAAACAGTTGTTAACGATTTTATGTAATATCTTAGTTTCTCAAGTATCAAGTTAAAATAAGCTATATTAGCTAAGGAAGAACAAACGAATTTTTTGGAAGAACAAAAACGCAATTTTCAGATTTTTTAAAAATAAAACTGTTTACACATCATATTTCCAAAATATATATGTGTTAGACTATACAATCGTAGGCCTAATGACATTTTATCGATCTGTTTACCACATCTTGTTTGTCAAAAATTATATATTTTTTACGTCATCACATAATATTATCTCAATAAAGTGTACTTTCCTCATTTGTAAAAGGAATTTATAAAACTGTAGATCAAGTAGCGTACTGAAGATGAAATATACAAATATATAATGATTGTGCAAACCATTAATTGAGACAAAATAAACATATTGTAGTAAGTAACTTACTAAAATATTATTTTGTTTCGTTATGTAATATATTATGAGTCCGATAACTTCTGTTGTTCTTGTATATCGTGAGTCATTGTGGAAGTGCAAATGCAGTTGAGTGTCTTCATGCAACTTTTGTTTACTACGAAGGTTGAATAAACTTATCAAAAAGAAAAATATAACTTTTATTCAACCTGTTGATGTTTATTCATCCTTAGTTGATTTTGCTGATTATTATCGAATTTCGGTTGACAGTAAATTTACTCGTTATGCCATTTCCTGTTTAGGTCTACGCAAATTGTAATGGTTTTCTTTCTTAGTTTCCTAATAGAGGAATATTACTATACATCATTGTTACGTATCGATTATTGCAGTAGCAATAAAGTCGACATGTTTTTAATATTATTATAATGTACGGCAATGATGAGTTCTGTAGTACATCCCAAGTGATTTTCAGAGATCGTTGTTTCTGGCCAAAATTAATTTCAATATTTCCTGGTCTCTAGTTTACTTATATGGTTACCTAATTGAAGTTACTTACAATGTAACTTGAACAGTGAAGAATTCGAAGGCATCTGCTGAAAATTAATGACTTCTGTGTAATAAAAAATCTAAAGCATTCGTCGTCTCAGCAATCTTATATATATATTTACAGCCTAGGACTATATCCGTCTTATTACCAGGATAAAACAGCTTTAACTGTAACAAGAAGAAACTTAAAAGTATTTGAAAATATAATCGAATTTTCTCGAAGATCCTTTCATAGTTCTTGTGGATGAATATATGTTTAAAAAGTATTAATCTTCAAGAACCATTTGAAATACTTTCTCTGTTGAGATGCCAAGAACTTTTTCATGATGCAGCATAACTCTATTAATTCTTCTTCCTCGAACTCTTCACTACTTTGGTGGTCACCCATTAAATATGAATTTTGAAATTCAACAAAATTTCTCCAACGAAATCATGATTTCGTGGTTCCATTATCCAAACGCATGATACACAAATCAGATTTCAATGTTTCTGAATGATTGGAATTTTGTTGGCATAAGCTGAACCATGCGTGCTTGTTCTGTTTTAAAAAGGAAGAGAAAATTAAAGAAAAATGTTATCACCTTTTTCCATCTGACGCCCCAGGAAATAAGAAAATTCGTAGAAGTGCTTAGTTGTACATTGTAACGAAAGGGTGTTCCCCAAATTCTCCTGTCGACTGATAAATAGGCACGTCTTTTAATATATTATGATGAGGAAGGATGCTGCATATTCTTTTATCTTCTCGTTCGGTGCATCTCCAGAAGATGCTAATGTATACACTGACCCTTAATGCTTTTATTTCATGCATTTAGTTATACTTGAGTTGTTAGCTAAAACGTGAGCATTTTTCAAAACCCTCAAGTTAAATATCTTCGTTGTTTCTTATGAATATGTAAACGAGTGGAGCAATACCCGTATCAGTACGTGCAGTATATGATAGTATTAAAACTTGCGTAAATCTGCTCGCTATATACGAGTTTTATCTTATTACTATTTTTGTGTTTATGTGGAATTAAATCTTTCTCCGTGAGTAGGACAGAAAAAGTCATCTCCTGTAGTTCAAGTAAACTTTTTTATATATCTAGCTCAAATACCTCGCGCCAATTGGATTTTTTTGTAGATCCATATATACTAATCAATTTCTCGGCATTTAAATTATCGAATAAATAGCAAGCAAAATATTTTGTACAAGTAAACTTTTTTATATTTCTAGCTCAAATACCTCGCGCCAATTGGATTTTATTTTTTTGTAGATCCATGTAGGCCTATACTCGTCAATTTCTCGCCTTTTAAATTATCGAATAGCAAGCAAAATATTTTGTATAACACGGTATATTTTAAAAATAAAGTATTGAAATTTTGACTGGTTCGATTGCAAATTGTAAGCTTTTACATCCGTGACCATATGATTTCGAAACACTCGATATTTACAAAGAACGTAAACTGCTATCTGCAAAGAACAAAGTGTAGATAAAATTTACATACATGAATTATTTCATTGTGCGAAATTTTAGATAAAGGTTGCAAAAAAATAAGACCTCATAATATCATAAAAAATGATAGTCAAATATTTTTTTATATCTGAATCTCCACAAGAACTGAACATCATCCATTCTTCTGTAGCATCTTTATTACAACTTTGAACTTCCATGTTCTGTCAGTTATACTGTTATACCATATTATTATTCTATAAATGTTGGTAGCCAACGGCATTCTTCCTCATCAATTTTAACGATTATTATTGTTTCCGAATTTCAACCAGAATAGGTAGAACTCTCTTTGTTCCAGATATTTCTCCAGTTATTTTTTCACATTTTATGGATATCTAAAATAAGTTTGAGTGTGAAAACTTTTCTTTTGAAGGGAGAAAATTGTTGATCTCATCAGCAGCCATCCAGCATCTACGACTTGAGTGTTAGAGAGCACGGACAGGCTATTTTGCTTTCGTTATATAAATTATTCAGCACACGGAAACAAACTTTTCTGAATACATAATTAGAATTTTTATACTTGTAATATACTTTTTTCTGGGGACAAACGACTACACGTAGCCTCACGCAATGTCACCCTTATGGTAAAGAAAATGAAAGGTTTTTGCGTAAGAATATTAAATTCGTTTCATAATATTCTGGATTATATTAAACTTTTCTAACGTGGTAAAATTTGATTTCTGTTGTCTACAATCGAGGAAAACTTTAATTTGTTTCTATTTCCAATTATTTTGATCGCTGAATATCGGAAATTGCCGCGCTTTGATTATTGTCTATCTGCATGCCCTTAAAAGGAATTGTGTAGAAACCCCAGTTATATAAATAAAATCTTAAACCTCATTAATTTTTTTATTTATTAAATTCATTAATTCAACATCAACATAAACTCTGGCTGTACTCTGTTTATTTCTAAAAGCAAGTGGCCATCAGATTCCGTCGTGTATTGTTTATGTCAATCCAACCCTGTTGGAACAGGCAGTGAGAAATTGCAGAGCATGATTTCCGTTTTAGCACCATTTTCTTCTCCCCTGGAAACGGATTCCAAAGGTTCTTTCTTTTTTTGCGTTTGTTGGTTTAATAGATGTGTGTTCTTGGAATTCTTCCGAAGAATATTATTTTCGATGTCTACTGGTTATAAGGTAGAGGTACATTTGACAGTCACAGGCAACCGTAATAAATCAAACAAAATTTGTAACGTATGTATAGGAGGCTATTATATTATTCTTGTTTGCTAAGTAGAAAAAATAGTTTGACCTTCAACAGTTTCCTGCCCTTGAGAAAGTGAGAGGATGATCTTATGGATCGGTCTCTGTTGTTGTCCAACAAATTTCCCTCCAAATATTTCATTCAAAGGAAAAAAATAACAGACCAACCACACACAAAATCCAAAGGAATATCATCACTGAGATCACCCCAGAAATGTTTACGAGAGAAAGGTGTAAACAAAACATTACCACACATTGGTAGTATTAACCGTAGTAAAAAAATGATATAGGCTATATGATGATGCATTTATACTTTTGATGGCATTAGAGTTTAGAGGGGTAGTCGTAGTAGTGCAGATTATTAAGTAGTTAGAAACTAAAGTTTATTATTGATGGTGAAATACAATGAAAAAAATAGGTAGTCTACTACTCTAATAAAACCAAATCTTCTATATCAAAATCAACGTAATTCCAGAATTATCGACTGCGTAAAAAATAGCAAACTTATAAAACACTTAAAAATCCATCTCTTTGGAGTCATTAATCCATTCTCCTAATCGAGTGAGTAGAATATGTGGAAATGGAAAGATTTTCGTTGTGTGTTCTGAATGAAAGACAATGCTCTCGTCCCCTCTGTAGTTGGTCTCCTTCCCCATTCCTTTTGAATGTCCCCTCAGCACTCAATCAAGAGTGAGGCGGCATCATTCTCAGCACAAGAGTCAGATGGCCGTTACTACAGACGCCGATAATACCAAAGGGGATCTCATTTGCTCCAGAATTAAAGATGAAACATTCCTCCTCACAGTCTTTCATTAATAAGTTTTATTTATTTAAAGATAGTATTATTACTTTTTTCTGTGGTGATTGCGTGATATATGTGACTTGTCTCAATTGATGGTTTTAATTAATTTTTTTGTGGAAAGTGTTACTATCGTAGTTGGAGATTGTGAGTTTATTATCTTAATTTATGTTAATAATATGAAATTATCATTCAGATAAGATTGTTGGATGACTTGTGCTATGCCTTACTTTGAACTACTGTGTTTTCTTGAAAGCGATGAAGTTCTATTTTTTTTTTGTTTTAGCACAAATATTTTCATTTCTATTTCTTTATTAGGCTGACTCGGTGTATTTGCTCGATTGCTTTATTTAGAGCATAGCCTAATTCTAGTAAAGGTTCCTAAAATACGTTATAAATACGTCATTTGTAGTTCTTCCTAAATATTTCTTACAAAGTTCAGAAATGCAGTTTACTGTTTACTTCATTCAGTACAGTTTACTTTCAATTTTATAATTATCATTACCGATTCTATATAGCCTACAGAACTTTAAATAGCTACTTGAAATATTAAAAAAATAATAGTAAATTCCCGATTCAAATTATGATGGGATTTTATGATAAGTTCAAACTTTTCATTATGCATTAGTCACTTTAGAAGTGAAACCTTTCATCGTATAGTTTATGTAGTACCCAAATGCCGCCTTTCAATAAATTTCCATCAATATTTATTGAAAGGAGAGCCCTTAATGATCTCGTAACCCTTTCTATAAAGTAGAAGTACTTATCCCGACCACAAGTTAGGATGTAGAAGCTAGAGTGTTCGATATACGACTACTATAGAATCACGTAAATTATATATTGGGAAAATACGAAACCCTTTTTTTTTATAAGTATCAGTAAAGCAATTTTAGTATTCTTCCAGTCACAAGGGATGCATTGTCTCGTCTTTGTAATCGACTATTTCATTTCTATCTCGTAAATCTTTTCATATCTGTTGTATTTTTAATAGAACTATTCCATATTTCATTTACTATAATTTGGTTATTCTGCTTTAAATTATGTTGAACAAATTAGCATGTTTCATGACAAATCAAAATTTTCCATAGTAGGGATAGTAATACCACTTAATATTAGAAACTATTAAAAGTAAGAATTTTTGTGATGAATGTACCGTGAAAGTATATTTATTTAATTCCTAATAGAGTACGTTTGTTTTCAAAAAGTGAAAAGAACGAAAATGACACTTTTGAAGAATATTCATGTCATGGTCACAACCATTCTCCACGCAGGAGCAATTTTATTGTGAATGAAAGTATAAAACTCACGAGTGTTTTATTCTTGAGCTAACTTATTTAACGAAAACCAATACTCGATTCAATCACTTTTGACCTGAGAAATAATTGTCATGATCTTGAAATCCTTATTTACCAAGAGTGACATTCTATCCACTTCGGAGACAAAAGGGGGGAAAGTATAGGTTTTTGTGTGTTTTCTTTAGTTGGTATAACTCTTGGACAGTATAGGTTTCTTTCGAATTCCATCAATTCTTCTTTAGAAGAAGTTAACTGAGAAGGTTTCTTGAACAAACACAATGGAGTTCCCGCGGCCATTGATACTAACAGCAGTTATTCAACCTCTTTTTTCTTCCGAGGAAATTGATCTATTGAGATAGTGTGTTCCTTTCTCTACAAAAGGTTGTATAATTCTTGTTTGTAAATTTGTTTCCTGCAGTGTTACCTCTGCTTTTGCAGAAGAAAAGGACACATTTTGTTTGACGATGTGTAAAAAAGAGGCGGACGCAAGAAGTATATATATATTGGGTTAAGTCATCTTCGCACCGGAAGTAGAAAAAGCATGAAATTTTTAGTGCTTTTCTAGCAAATTCCCTTTAGGAAACTTTTGACGGCTCTCAACTTCTTTTTTTAACAGATGTGGTGTTTTGTAATGAAATGTCAGGAAGTGTCAAGTGTTGACTGATGCAGTGATGAAAGGTTTAAATATAACTTATTTTTAAAAAACACATATAAGTTTCTCTATTAGAGCACAACAGAAATATTTCGTATTAATTTTAGCTACTTACAGATTTTTCAGCATGAGGAATAATAAGGAGATGTTGAAGTGGTTCTCTGTAATATACATTTTTTGTGCATCATTAAGTGTTATTAACTATGCATAGCTATATAATAATTATATAATATATAAACTTACGTATTGATTTTTCCTTGTTGCTTTACATCTTTAATTTTTTTTTTAACCATTATCCATTCAGTTTGGAAAGTTGAATAAGATTTATCTGACAATAATCGTCTGTTAAAATAAAAATAAAAGTGTTCGATTATCTAAATCTATCAGAGTGCGCGCGGTGTTGTTATTAATGTCATATTTACATAATCACTCTTTCTAGAACAGTTTCCATTTACAATTACTAACATGTATACTTTAAATCAGTGAGTTTCACAGCTGTTACCTCTCCCCCTTCTCTCATGTTTATTTCTACTCATTCAATTACAGAGACTGAAACATGAAGAAAAGCACTTTTCTCTTCTAAAAAAATGTCTCATATCAATTACCTCCACTTGACAACAAGTCGAGACCTTTAATTTTCCTCCAGATTTCCTCAACAGACTTTGTCTCATCTGTGAAATGTGACTTGTGAGAAATAATAGGATACAATAATATATCTGTAGCGAAGAAATAATTTGAAAGAGGAATGAGACTGTATGTGAAACATATCTCTTCATCGTCATAATTACACAGGAGTATATATTTTTTTTTGCTTGGAAGAGTAGGAGCTGATTAATTTTGTCTTTAATGAGATTGCTAGAGTCGTAAAATGGGTGCGAGGGAGGAAATGTTAGAAAAGTGTGTTTTATGCAGACTTAAGAGAAGGGGAGGGTTTAATGAGAAAAGCCAAAAGTTAGGACAAGTTGAAGGAAGTATTTTATGAGACTCTTGGTGCTTCGAAACCTGATCTTTAGAGAGCCAAGAGCTTTTTTTCGGGGCTTTTGTCTTCGTTAAAAGCGACTATCTTGTGTATTCGAAGAGAGAAATGTTTACCTTCTGCATGTGGATTGTAGGTTTTTGTGATGGTTCAGCATAATGAACTCGTTTTTAGGTCTGTATGGTTTGTGTATAAACTTGTGTTTGCTATATGCGGTAGAATTAGCTTATTTCTGAGGATAATAATGTGGTAGAAAGGATAAATTAGCTCGTGCTGTTGATCTACCTTTTCGGAAACGTGAGATTACAATGCTAAACTTGGTTCACTTCATTTATATATGATTAGAAAATAACAAATGATACTTGTAGATTTTATCGAAGAAGGGTACGGTATGGATTTATTTACAAAATAACACTAATATTTTTATCATCCATAATTATTTTTAAATTTTTTTTATTGTGAAATTGAATTTAATCCAATATGTCAAAATTATGAATCTTCGGCTATAAAGTAGGTCTATACTTATAATTAGTAAAGTTTATGATTATTATCACTCAGTGAACAGCGATATCTTGGTAGTGTTTGGACTATCGACATATATTAATCCTGTATTATTTAATTTCAATAAATAGGCTAGTTATAATGTAAGTTGCTTCCATATACAAACAATACGCAGTATAAAAAAATTATCTTCATTTGTTTAGTACACATTATTGAATTATATCTTATCTCAAAATAGCTTATTCTTTACCTTGAAATTATATTGGACTTCTGTTATTACTATGTTATCATACACTGACCTAATTTAAAATGAGTTATTTGCAGTTAATGGACGATAGATTTAACTTTTTATATCGTGTGTAAACTTTAGCTATTCAGAGACTGATATTTCTTTAGACTACAAATACGTAAAGGGTACCAAATAAGGGAGAAAACAGAAATAAAAAACGGTTTATTCCAAAATTATAGTTTGGTATTATAATATTGGTGTATAGTACCACGTCACTATTATGATAGTCTCCTCACCTGAAACGTCAAGTGACGTATCAAAATGTTATAATACAAAGTATTTGTAATTATCTATTAAAAGAGCAATTGAATATTGAAATGTTGAGATCGAAATTATATAATCAAGTATAGTCTATATGAAAAAGTAAAGGAAAAAAATATATTTCATTTCCATCTGTTAATTCATTAATTCGCCTGTTGCCTGTTTTATATGAGTCAGTAAATTAGAGACGAAGTAATATTGTATTGGTTTATTGTGATTCTCATTTTCCAATATTATAGTTGATGATCGTTCTCATGTCAAGGTTAGGAATGAAAATTGTGTTACCGAACGTGTATTATAATAAGTTGAAACGTGTTCTTTCAAACCTATAATTTTATTCACAGTGCTTTTGTTTTCTAATAGGCTTCACATATTTGTGTCCTAACTTTCAAGGCAGCCAAGTGCATTATTGTTAAATTAAAGTTGCTTGTTTACAACGTTAAAGTTTTAGATACTGGCTTAACTGCACTGTATAGCTCATTTATTTTTAGCTCCAGTTAATGAAATAAATTCATAGCAACAAATACATTCGTTATTCCAACTACGTATTCATTTCATTAATGAATCTAAAAATAAATTTAATTAATTAAGGAGCAAAATAGAAATTCAATATTATCTTCTGGGAAATAAACAAGAATCTATTTAATGAAAGTGGCATTAATCGTATTATGTACCAGAAGGTATAACTTGTATCACCTTTTATTCTATATGATATGTTTATCAATATTATGAAAGCTCTAGAAAAAATTGATGAATAAAACAACACTGAAAGAAACAACACTCATTGTTTTATAGAAACAATCTGTTGTCATCGTGTATGCAATACCTTGTCGAAGCCCAAAAGTTATATTAATTGGTACTTTCATATACTGCTGAAAATAAATGTCAGCAGACGTAGCAGTCAATCAAATAAGAAAATATCGAAACTAAATCATTTATATTTCTCATATTATTTGTTACTTCAGCAGTTTTAAGGTATTTTAGGATTAAGAACGTTATGAACGTTTTTGTTATTGAGTTATCGATATATTTTAAACAGGCAATTTATTAAGAATTACCATTGTATAACCTGAATAAATCCCACATTAAATCCACTCCATACCATACCTGATGGATTTGGTACGATTAATTTAACACAGTAACAAAATAACTGAACCAATAAAAATATACTTTGAAACATTTTCTCATTCATTTCCTATGATCACGAAACAAAATTATTTTTCTGTCTTACTACAGAAACAAATTGATCGTGTTTTTCCCCACTCCCTCCCCTCTCTCTTCTGTGATCTCACCCCCCCCCCCTCCTCCCGAACTGATCCTATAACCAATCTATCTTCCTATACTCCATAATCAAACATTAGTGATTCTTCATATACCTTGAAATTACCTATCTCTACCTCTTTAGACTACTCTGTCTGAATAAACGACGTGTGTGAGCTACATGGTACAGATACATTTTTTCTATCTCTTTGCCTCATCCCTCCCGTCATCTCTACTATACCAATTTCCATTCTGAGTGATTCTTTTGACTTTGTACCTGTGCCGCATCATATTAACTCCATTGCAGTATTTTAATCGTTGGAATATGGAATAATAACGTTTTTATAGTCGATGTTTGTTAGGCAGACTAAACGGTGGTGAGAGATGAGTGAGTTTTTTTTTTAAATTTGCGGTAATGAAAAGTCATAATTTGATCTTTAAAAACTGTGAAGTTTGCTGGAATTTCCTTCATTATCGAATATAAAATTGAATCTCATTATTTGATCGTTGCATGGTTTTGTAGGAGACACAAACTATACCTACTGCAATAAAAAAGTCATTTGTTCTACTAATTTTGTAACTGGAACATACAGCAACTGCTTAGATCTAACCCGAGGAACTGTAGCCAAATTATAAATTCAGATTTTGTTACGTCATAAACTTTTTGATCCAAGAAAACTTCTGGTTTGCACTGCCAGCTTTTGTGTGTGTTTCATTTAAATTAATGTAATATTGTAACTATAAAGCAGGTTTACTGTAGTTCATTTCGATGGAAATTATTCTTATTTAACAACAATTTAACATACTAGGTTTCCTTTAATTTCAGTCTAATCGGCAATAAGGAAACTACTGAGTGCTCTAATAATTTCTGACTAATGAAGTATAACTTCAAAATTGTTAAATTATCACATAAACTGAAATTAAATAGTCACGTTTCTGTCAAAACAGTTTTCGAGACGAATGTTGTTATATAAATTTGATGTGGCATAACTATATGTCAAGGTTATTTTTTGAAAGTTTAATATATTGTTGTTGGAAGACGTCTGTTAGGTATGCTGCACTGAAATATTGCTACATTTTTGCGAAAAATATGAAACATGTGAGAACTTTTTTTAAAAGCTTTGCATGTTTAAAAGCTGTCAAGCAATGAATAACAACGTAGAAACCATAATTTTATTCGTGTGGTGAAGAATTTTATGGAAGAATATCCATCGAAATAGGGATGCTGATAACTTTCTACCTCATTATTTTTGACATATTTTTCGGCCTTCATAAGCTACAAAGAAAATCAATGATGTTCAGACCTTTTTTTTTAGATAAAAAGAGAGCAGCGAATATTGTAGTGCTATATAATGTTTTCGGACGTTAGTGTAAAATCATCATTTTAAGTAGTTTATTAAAAATAACTCAAATCATATCCCTTGACATGGGGTATTGTATTAAGATATTTTTGAATATCACAAGTTTTTATGAGATATTGTGAAATACGCATTTCATGACTCATGATCTCTGAAACATTATTCGACTTGGCGAAACCGTATGTCTTTGCTCACACTTTCATGCCTTGTGTTACATGTTAAATATAGACGAGCAATAAAACAATAATATCCTTAAAATAAAGCCATCTGCTGAGCTAATAATGCAACTCATAAAGTGTTTTGATAACATACCAACAAACTCATAGTATGGTAAGTGGTAATAAACGTCCGTATTCTATTTGTAGAATTTTCTTTCTCTATGACATCTCCTATCATTTTTTTCCCCTCCTTCTTCTTTTTGAGCTGTATGTGATGTTGAAGGTTACTTCTTACTTGAGATGATTGGTAATTGAATGAGTGAAATGGACTATTTGACTGGCTAGAAGCCAACGTTCGTATTTACCGTATTGCGGATGTATAAAGCATCAATCTTTAGCTTCTATTCTTTGCTCCTTTTTGGTAGCGCTTTAAGAAAGATGGTTGAATAGAGAACATTGAATGAAATTTATTAGGTGACGTGCCTATCAGGGATGTTCCTTTACGGTTGATATCAGATCTTAGTAGTTAGTACGGTAATACTTCTCAGTTTAACACTATTTTAAATCATTATATACAACGGTAAATTATCTGTGAATCCGAGTGTCATTTCTAAAATAGAGATCGTCAGTGCTACTCAATAGTTATCTTAAAAATCTTTACGTATACTTTTAAAATTAAGCAGGGAATAATTATTATCGTCATGATCAAATTTAACACATTTGCTGTAAAAATCACGACCACCGTGGGCAGTGTTCCTGTAGCACTGAGAAGTGATCTAATGTGATTTTTACATTGAAAACTCTCCTACAGAATACAGATAATTTTACACTATCTTTACAGCTTATAATTCCATTGATTTACTAAACGAAACAATAACATTCTGATATTTACTGAAATTAAATAATATTTTTATGACGCTTTTTAAAAGTCAAGGTGTCTGTAAGTAATCTGTAAGGCAATTCAAAGCATAGCAAACTTCCAATATATTTGATTACCTAACTTGATCGCTTCTAAGTCGAACATGAAAATATAGGATAACTGTGACGGAAATTAACTTAGCTGTTCAAAATCCTAAGCGATTTTTTAATAAGTTTGCGGTGATATCAAGGTATGATTTGGACATCCATGCATGCGAGTGAATGGCGAATGATTCCTTATGTGCCCGAACGATGATGTGAAGATCTTCAAATTGAATTAATAGTGTAGATTGAGTATAGCAATAAATCTTCCCATAGAACA